>CP139506.1:53782558-53974444 GCA_021014915.2 Artemisia tridentata subsp. tridentata
ATACATAAAACACAATATGAAGATGATATAAATACGGAGGAAATGCCAAACGATAAAAACTTCATCGATTAATTCAAGCTGAGATATCGAACGAACGAATGAAAATGTGATGAATAACTCCTATACTCGTGATTAAGAACCACAAGATTTCTCATAGGAATGGAAATGGGTAAGGCATAATCTGATACTGTAGGGGGAACCTTAACGTGTTTAGCAAAAGCAGAGAAACCACAAAATGTGTCCAACACATCAAGATTGCAAAATTCTCAGAATGGACGAATGAGCATCTAAACAATTATCAAATGAATCAAAGGTTCAGGAATGAATGCGATTATATCAGAAGGTGAAACATATATGGTGAAAAGGCATTACCACAAAGTTCTCAAAGCATTCTAAACTTAATTGGTCACTAAAATTACGTTCCGTATTCTAACAGATTCTCTAAATCTTTGAAAAGAATGATCTTAAAAAGGGCTCAAATTAAGGCAAAAATATGAATCAAAGTGATGCAGAGGAATGATACTTAAACAAATGTCTTATAGTCTACCCAATCTGTGGAAACTGTAGAGGGGGGGTGAATACGTTTCTATTTAACATCTAGAGATGGTATAAAGTAAACTACCACACAAACATAAACACACCATGACACAAACATAGTCAACATAATATAAGCAACAAAGCACACAAGCATAAACGCAATGCAATTATAAATATAAAGAGATAAAGAATAAAATAAAAGTAAAGAGATAAGTAAGAAGGCGCAAACCGGACACGATGATTTATAGTGGTTCGGTCACGAAGCTCCTCTTCGCCCTACTCCACTCCCCGAGTACCCAACTCGAGAGTTACTTCACTAATCAAAAAGCTCCCTTCAAGCGGAGAAAACCGTACACGTCGCTTATCCTATTTCCGACACTAAGCTAGATGCCGAGTGCTAATCTTAGCTAGCACCAATCTACCACGATCTACCCGATCTACCCTTGATCCACTTGATCAATACACAAGCCCACAAGCTACAAGTGATCTCCAAGATCTCAACAAGATCACAAGAATCTACTCCCACTTGACTCGATCTACCCGATCTACCCTTGATCCACTTGATCAATCACACAAGCCCAATGGCTTCAAGAGATCTCCAAGATCTCGATAAGATCACAATGATCAACCCTTACTTGACTCAATCTACCTTATCTACCTTTGATCAATTTAATCAACATACTAGCTCACAAGCTACAAGAGATATTCAATATCTCTATAAGATCAAAATGATCTTCCCTCACAAACTCTCAAAAGAAAGATAGACTTGATGTATACTATGATACAATCAAGTGTGTAATAAATGTTACAAGTGCTCTACCTACAACTACAACACTTTGTATCTTCTTGGATACCTTGTGTTCTTCTCTTGCACTAGAAGAGGAATGAAGAGGATCTCTTGGTGGGATGAAAGGATCACTCTTAAACAAACTAAGACTCTCTAAATGATCAAAGAAAGTGATCTAAGTGAGGAGGATTAGACCAGAGAAAACTGACTGAAAAAATCAAGTTGGAAATGTAAAATGGTCCACTATTTATAGGCAAAGAGAAAACTACCGTTACAGAATGACGACATCACTAATTGTCACACGGCACCACTAAATTTAGTGGTACCGTGGACGTTCCTCCGTTTGTTTTTAGTGGGGAAGGTTTATTTGGGAATGTTTGGAGCTGTTTGGGGGAAAATTAACTGTTGGGATTTTTTAAACTTATTTTTCAAAATAAAACATTTCTTTTTAATTCAAAAATAATTTGTAAATTATATTTTTGAAAGAAATGTTTTGTCACATTAAAAATGTGAGGTTTAGAGAAAAATATAATCCTTTGATCATTTGTCAAGTAGTAGATTTGTTTATCCATACCTTGAGTGATTTACGTCAGGATGGAAATCTACGCTTTTGTTGAAGCATACTTGAGACGTCGAGTGGTGTTGATGTAACTATGCATTGATGATTTGTGTTTACAAGTAACTTGCACATTTTACGTTATGCATTACAAGTTACATGTTTGTCATTATTAAAACCGAAGAAACCGTTTAGTTTAAATATCGTAATATTTGCACTAACAATCTCCCCCTTTTTGATGATGACAAATATGTAAACCGTAACACACAGTAAAATATAAAAGTTACCTGTTTACACTCCATTTTCCCCCTTTTGTCGAAGCAAAAAGGTCGTTGCCTCGAGCTCTCCCGTGAATTCACTCCCTACTCCCCCTTATTACACTACTATCCTTTCTTCCCAGAAAGGCGAGCTTGCAACATCCCAGTGAAGTCTTCTATCACCACTTGTGAAGACGAATTCATGCTATGTATTCAAATACTCCCGAGCTCCCCCTAGCTCAATGATCCCCTGTGGTGACTTAATCCCCTTGTTTATTTACCTTAGTATCTAGTGGATCCATGGATCAAATTCTTACAAAGGCTTTTCCTACATCAAGGGTTAGCTTCGTGCAACATAATATATAATAGTATAGGAGCAACATTATAGGGATAGAATACACATAGCAAGACATGCAAGGGTTAAACTATGTGAGTGACACAACCTAAAAGTGTGCCAAAAGGGTAAAGACCAAAAAGAAAGTCCAAAAAAAGTTGAGCGACACAAAAAGAGACAATTGAGTATCACAACCCGACCAACAACCTAAGTTGTAATTGTTCAATCAATCACACTAACAAGAACGAGATTCGTTCGTTGACTGACACACAAAATGACTTCTTCCAAGTTGTCATTGGGAAGGCAAGTTCTAACAAACCTTTTGAACAACATAATCATCTACCTAAGATGATTGGTGTTAGGATGGTTTAGATTAATATATCGTTTGCACTGACAATGAGATACATGATATATTTCAAAAGAAAAGGAAAAAATAATTGTGCATGTGATCCTAACAGGATTGGGTTTGGATATCTCTAACGGGGTTGAGGTAACGAAGTTCTAGATTTCTAGTTTGGATAATCCTATTTGTGTGTTAGAGATAATTTGGTGCATGAAGGGTTTTGTGTGATTGTGAGGATTGAAGGTTGTTGAACTAACTATCACTTATCCAAAGTGAGGAATAGTTGTAAGGTTTGAGTGTGATGATCGATGGGTTGAAGGTTCTTAGATTAACTATCACTGTCAAGAGTGAAGTATAGCTAAAAGGTTTGAGTCGGATGGATATAAGGGTTGAAGGTTTTGAAACTAAATGTAACTGTCAAGAGTGAAGTTTAGTTATAAGGGTTGAGTGTGAAGATGTGATGCAAGATAAGCTTGCAATGGTGAAGCATGATATAGGCAAGAGTTGTGGGATTCGAACTAAAGTTGGTGGTGGTGTCCTATGGTGTAGTGAGGAAAACTTAGGGTGTATGTGGGTTTGCAAAATTTTGCAGGTTTGAGGTTAGTGATGCAGGGATCTAGAGGAAACAGTGAAAATTCATCAAACATAGGCACGGTACCACAAAATACCACACGGTACTATTAAATTTAACGGTACCGTGGCCTATTTAACGATACCGTGACCTGGAAGTCACGAATTTTCCTGTGCAGCCTAGTTCTGGGCAGCTAAAGTGAAGTTTTCTAGGGAATAAGAATCACATTTGTGTGTTCTTGAGAGTGTTTGTTGAAAGACTATGTGAGTGTGTTTTCGCTCCCCCTTAATCTATGACCATCCGGACAAGATGTGTGAAATAAAGAGGAAAAAAAACATTGACGGAAGCGATGAGCTTAGTAACGTCATGACAAGTGGTGGATGGCATACAATAAACTTCACCTTTGAAGTCACGTAGCTCTTCTCAATCATTGTGAATATTCATAGAACATTCATATGATGAGGCATGTGATCACGTGGAGATATCCTAAGGGTTAAGAAGATAAAATCTTTAAGGTTGTGAGGTTAGTGATAAGGTTCTAGTGGGGTTATCTATGTTGATAAAGAAGGGTTATCTCAACTTATCCTAGCCGTTCTTTGCTTGAAGTGTGTGGAAAATCAGTGGGATGCGGAAGCATTGGTATTGTAGAACTAAGGTTGAAAAGTGTAGATAAGTTGAGAAGATAATGGATACGGAAGTAACCAAACATATGGTGTGTTTAGTACCATGCGGAAGTGAAAGGTGAAAAAGCTAAGGAATCAGAAGATAGACAGAATCTATTCTGATAAGAGACGATTCTGGTTCAAGACTATATCGAGTGGGTTTCGATAGTGTTTTTGAAACAGTGAGAATTGAAGACAAAATAAACTGTCTCAGCAAACAACGGTCCTACGGTACTGTTAAATTTAGCGGTACCGTCCCCTATTTAAGGGTACCGTGACCTGTGGAGGTCAGTTTTGACCCAGAATTAGATTTTTGACAAAGAAATTTCACATATGTTGTGATTTTTCTAGACTTTAGATTAAAGGAATTTATACCAAATAAATTCTTTTATGAATGAATCCAATGGGATTCGATGAACGTTGATCGAGAATGAGAGATGACATTTAATTGCATTTCGCAAATTAAATATACTTTAAATATTTCGGATGAAATATTTAAGTTGTCATTGGAATTTAAGAGGATTTTACGAATAAATCTCACTGATTTAGTGAGACTTTTCGACACGAGGAGAGAATTTATACCTAATAAATTCTTTTTACGAGATGACCGGTACTAGACGAGAAGAGATGACTTTCATATTTCCGAGGAAATACATAGGTAGTCATTAGAGCGATGTGAAGGATGACTTAATATTTCTGGTGAAATATTTAAAAGTCATGAGATGAGACGTAAGGAATGACTTAATATTTTCAGTGAAATATTTAGCAAGTCATGAGACGAGACGTAAAGAATGACTTCAATATTTCCAATGAAATATTTAAATAGTCATGAGAAAAATGAAAATAATGACTTGTAAAGTCACGAAGCTAGACGTAAGAAATGACTTCAATATTTTCAGTGAAATATTTGAGTGGTCATAAGAAGGGTGTGAGGGATGACTTAATATTTCCAGTAAAATATTTAAGTAGTCATGAGAGGGATTTAAAGAATGACTCAATATTTCCAGTGAAATATTTAAAGAGTCATGAGACGAGACGCACGAGATGACTACAATATTTTCAGTGAAATATTCAAGTAGTCATAAGAGGGGTACGAGGGATTACTTTAATATTTTCAGTGAAATATTTAAATAGTCATAAGATTTATGGAATATGTTCCATCATTCCTATACCTAGACGAAGATGGTTAGAGGATTCTCGTTTGAGAGGTTTGGTTGATTTACGGATTTCGATGTGCTTTGCACGCGAGTGTTTCACGGGGTTTTGAAAGACGTAGCGCAGGGCCTATGGTGCTGATTCACAGCAAGGTTTGGAATCTTAGTAAGTGTATAATCACACGAGGATGAAAGGAACTACTAATCACTTATATAGTAATTCGTGAGTCCTTTGTCACCCGAGGGTTGATGTTAGCTTTTAGCTTTTGGATGAGCGTTTTAACATATGTTGTTAAAAGGCTTGAATATGATGTTTCGGATATGACATTTAACAATTGCAATCACAAGTTAAAATTACTTGAATATTTTGGATGAAATATTTAAGTTGTCAAACCTGCTCCGAGTTCTACTAGGTTTGTATTTAACCTTCCCATGACAAAAGGGTGTATTACTTGGAAGAAGGCGAAGTGATGACCAGGGAATTAGGACAACTTCGCGATTAATTTAACTTGTAGGTTTTGACACTAGTGTATGACAATATGACTTCTAAGGGTTCATACTGATAGGCATACATAATTCCTAATTTGTCAAAAGGACATAGTGTGGGTGCAAAACTTACGATCAAATCATGTAAAATGCACATAAGGAATAAATGCGAACATCATGCAAAACATGATAATCATTTAGCATTTAAGATCATGAAGACATTTAATCATATCTTATGAGAACATGTTATCATTTTGAAACACATATGTGGGATGCAAGCAATCTAGGTTTACAAAGAAAGATCCTAATTACTGCTTGTTCAAAATGAAATCCTAACAGGAGATAAAGTTCACCAATGTAAACTATCTCTAGTCAAATGTAGGAATGAAAAATTTTCAAGTTAGAGAATGAGTATGAGACTATCACTAGTGGTGCTCAATTCAGGCTAAACATGACCATTTTTACGGCTTATACCACGAACCTAACTTCTCTCCTGGAAGCAATTCAACCGTTAGGTCAAATTGAATTTCTAGTGCGATAAGTTCTCCAGTAGTCATTCTCATGTTAGAAAAATTCAAATTCCTATATTTGCCTATCGAAGTATAGCAAAGATGATATTAGCTTATTTCGCTAATATATGGCCTAATATGACTCAACTAACCATACTTTGAAAGTCGGTTAAGAAAATGACATGTCTTACAAAACTCCTAACAAAGGTAAGCGAAATATTTTAATTTCGTGTTTGAGATTTAGAGGTTATTTGATGGAGATGGTGCATTTTATGATCTCTTGGACAACATCTTTGTTTGTTGAGTTGTTACATGTTATTTTAACATAATTTGGTTTCCTAGAACCAAGAGACACTCTAATGTGATACAATGTAGAATCTACTACATCGTGTGTGTTTCAAGAATGCTCCTTTGCATATCTTGAGAAAGAATCTAGTAAAGGTTGCTTACCTCAATAGATCTTGTGAGTATTATTTTTGAAATGAGACATATTGTATATTTCAACAAATATGCTTTTCTAAGGGGAAACTTATCACTCTTACTGGTATATGCTTAAACACATACCTTTTCTTGACCAAATTAAGACCAAAATGACCAAAAACTAACCAAAATGTCAAAGATATTTGTGTTTTTGTGTTTGTTTATGTGCAGGTACGAATATCGAGAAAAAAGGACAAAATCAAGTCAAAACCGGCAACACGAGCACGAGAAATGGAAAGAGGAAAAAGTCAAGGCCGGGGAAGAAATCATCAAAGAAAATTATATTCAAGCTCAAAAATGCCAAAACAAACCCTTGGATCTTACCTAAATTACAAAATCAGCCTTTGCATAACTTTCCTCACTTGGCAGATTTTACCCTTAATGTCTAAAATTATTTTACATCAAATCCTTTAAATTCCCTTAAACCAAATGATGCGTGGTTTTGCAACCTTACAACAGGTTTTACCTCTCGAGGGATCTCAAGAGGCTTACAACCCCACCAGGCAGTGTACCTGACCGATGCAGTATAGTGTAGTGGTAAGTACGGGGGATTGATCGTTCTCCACAGGGAATAGTGTTCGTTAGGTATGAAAAACTACTCTAATAGGTCTAAGGGTGAGAGAAGATTCTTTTTATGTTTTTATAATTTTATGAAAGCAAGTAAAATCTCGGGTTTGAAAGAGTGGGCGGAATTAGTTGCTAGTCAACTAACCCAAGTTACTACAAATGCAAATAAAATAAAATAACTGAAAATGAAAAGGTGGTAAAACTTATGTGGAGAGAAATGTGTTTACTTAGATTTCCTTACTCCCTAACTATCTTTTACCCGGTTGATTAGTGTGTATTAATTGCGTGGATGACGGGTGTATTCCTTAATACCAATCGTGGGGTGGCGTACGTACTTCCCCAACTCTACAAGCTCCTACTTCACTCCTATGTCGAGCCGGCTAGGAAGCTCCTAACATGGGATCACTAGAATTCGCTTGTGCATTAAATACAACCATAAAAACCTTTAGTACGCATTGGTTCATGTTTCTTAAGACGTTCAAGCAAGTTACCGAATAGGAAATTAGCCAGTTTTCTTAAGCCTAACATAGATGAACAATCATCCAATACAACTAATAACACACCAATAACCAATAATCAATAGCTAGGTTTCATTAGATCTAAGCAAACACAAGATAAATCTAGCCTAACATGTTAAACAAAAGACAAGAACAAGATAAAATCAAACAACACATAGACATATTGAATGATTAATTGATAACTTATCTTCAATGTAACATGGAAGATCTCAAGGCAAAAAGCCTTGAAAAAGCTGCTAAAATCGTCTTAGGGTTTTCACACACAAAGTTCCCCAATAAGTTCCACACTAATGACAAAAAATTGCAAAACTATATATAGACTTTCAGATCTGACGGCGTCACGTTATGGAGTGTGACGCCGTCACCTCGCCGCTTTTAGGGTTCCCGGATGGCCTTCTTGACGCCGTCCCTCTTTAGCTCTCCAAAATCCGTTCTGGCTTATCAAGGCTTGACGCCGTCAGACTTAGGGGTGATGCCGTCCCACTTTAAATTAAGTCGTGACGACCTTGATCACATTAAAGCGTGACGCCGTCAGAATTCCCATGCAAATTTCTCTGGCTTATCATGAGTAATTTTCACATCCACCTTTTCTTGCCAAGCCATGACGCCGTCTGGTGATAATCCTGACGCCGTCAAAGGTAATTTCCAGCACAATTTTGAGACTTTGTCGTTTTCTTCACTTTTATGCTCCAAAAACGTCCAAAATGCCTCCTTTTCCAGATTTCTCCTCAAAAGTACCTAAAATGACAAAAGGAACGATTTAGGGCAATATTTGATCAAATAAATACGATTTAGGGCTTAAATGACCCCTTAAAAGCGGTACACTTTTCGCTTCATCACCAAACCCGGATCAAAATTAATAAATAAGCAAACCCATTCCACCAGCCCATTTCACTAACCTATTTCACCAAATCCCATCTTTCTTATCCAAACACAACTAAAAAAAACCGGATCCCAGTCAATATCCGACCCATACCCAGTCAAACATTTCATTAAACAATAAAAGATAAAAACCCGCCTTTCACTGTGGATCTTCTTCTTCCCTTATTTACCCTGCCTTCCCCCATTTTACCCGTACAAATTCCTTCTAAAACCCCCAATGACACGTCTGACACATAGGTACATCAAAGGAATGACAACGTGGACAAAAGGAGCAATTTCATTGGACGGGACACATCACCATTACGATCCAAGGGCTGAGATGATCTTTGATGAAAAGATGATGAGCTAGAGGCCTGAGATTGATTCAGAAGAAGCTCTAGACCCTTCTTCTCAGCCTATAAATACCACCTCTTCACAAGCTTTTGGGATGTTAGCTAGTTAGATATTTTTAGGTCGAATTTAGGTATTAGATTATTGTAGTTTAATTAAAGCTGTTTCATAGTTAATTGTAATCCTTTACGTTCTGTTTTGTAGTTGAATTTTAGAAGTAATGGAAGTTCAAGTTTAAATTTCATTTTACTATGCACTCCTATTTTTAAAGTTTTCAATTGATATCATTTTTATAAGCTAAAGCATTGTTGCATAAGCTGAAATAAGCTCATTTGCTCTCAATTAAGCTTATGTAAGCTTAAAATAGTTTTATTAGAAGTTAAATTGATTTTTAAACAGTTTTTAATCTTAAAATCTCAAAAAGTCAAAATAAGTCAAAGTGTTTATTTAAGTGCTTATTTCCTGTTTATATTTGCTTTTTCTAGTTTGATATATCTGAGTAATAATCTGTTTGTAGATCTTATAGCTTATTCTGGTCATGTTTAGTTTAAAATCATCAAAACAGTCCCCATAAGGACTGTTTGGGTCAAAGCTCAAAGTGGGTCAAAATAGCTAGATACTGTTCATTTGCGTTTGGATTTAGTTTGATTATGCTTAATCCAGCCTAGGATAGTAGTTTGTAGGAGCATTTGGTCTAATTTTAAGGTATATGATGATTTCAGTAGGATAGTATAAGTTCATGGAAATGAACTGATCAATTATGCTTAATATAGGACAGTTAGATTTAGTGCTTGTTATCCTTATTTTTGTGTCTTATATAGTGAGAAAATTGGATAGTGAAGAGTTTGTTTTGCTTCAGTGAGATTTGAGGCAGCTGAAACCCATTTTCAGTCACTCCTCACCTCAGTATGCATATTCTGCATACAGCCTTGATTGCATCCTTTTCCAGGTAAATCAATAAGCTCTTATTAAGCTTTAATCTGTCTGCAATTTGGTTTATAAGTTCTCTAGTGCATGAGCTTTTAGGATATTAAGCTTTTGTAGTCTTTAGTGGTCATAACAGTACTTAAAAATAAGCCCAAACCTGCCTAGGTGGACTGTATCTCCCCTACATCAGTTGATCTTTTGCTTATTGTAAATGCTTAAGTGCTTATTTGCTTGTGATTTTGGCTTATTCTGAGGTTGTAGGCTCATTCAGATCACACTCAGCTTAATATAGCTTATTTAGTTAACCCTTTAGCTTATCATAGCTTAATAGACCCTTTGCTTGATTATTTTTCCTTATTTCTTTCCTTTGCCTACTGTTTTGATTCCCTAAGTTGTTCCTCAGTTTATTTGAGTTTTCTAAAAATATTTGTTTTGCATTAGTTTCTTATTTTTTTCTAGCTTTTCCAGTTTCCAAAAAGAAAAATAAAAAAAAAATGATTTTGCAAAAAAGCCAAGGCTGGGGTTCGAACCCCAGTCTCTCAGCCCATAACCTCAACACACACAGCCTTAACCAACTCGCCCTTGGGTCTTTTTCATAACATATTCACATAATTAATCTCTTAAGCCTTCTTTTTTCCTTTATTGTTATCAGTCCCATTTGCTTATTCCCAGCTTATCCTTTGAAAGTAAGCATATGGGAGAGGGAGTTGTCTTGCCTTCGAAGGAAATTGTGTATAAACTGGTGCCGCGTTTCCCTTTCATCAAATCATTTCCTTGAAGATCCCAAATAAAACAAGTTTTCTCTCTGAATGCCACCTCCAAATCACCATCACAGAATTGTCCAACTGAGAAGGGGTTGTGACCTAGGCCCTCGACATAATAAACCCTGCTAATTTCGATGTTCCCATTTACATAGTCTCCATAACCCATAATAGCAGCGAAGTGATCATTCCCGAATCTGACCGTTCCAATGAACTTTGCAACAAAGTTTACAAGAAGCTTGAGATTGCCGGTCATATGTCGGGAACAGCCGCTATCAACAATCCAGAGAACAATTTGGATCACCTGCATCACCAGAAGTTGACACAGAGGCAAGTTTGGTAACGGTGGAATCCGTTTGGTTAGTCACACATGATTTAATCATTTTTGGTACCCATTTAAAGCTATGTGTTTTATGTAACCAACGCTGCCACGTCGAACTAGTCTCAGCCATTCTCCTAATAAATGCACTTGGTGATTTGTTTGTCCTAGATGCAGCAATGGGTTTGTCAACTAATTCTTCAGAAACTACTAGTGGTGGTTTTCGTAATATGGACTTGGCAGCAGTAGTAGGCCTAGAGGAAATGCCACTAGATCATTTCTTTTTACAATTCAACAGAGTTTTAGCAACACATTTCTCATGATTTTCAGATAATATACTAGCATGACAAAACACACAACTAGCATCAACCATAATATCATTCATAACATTCAACGATTTAGCATTCATTACATCATCTATAGAACTAGACTTAGACAAGTTTGATTCTACTTCTGACATATCATGCTTTTTATTCAAACTGCTAACATTAACTACTACTTCTTCAGTCTTAGATAGTCCACTCTTAGGGCGCCAGATACTAAACTTCCTTGGTCTCTTGGTGTTTCTTGATCTGCTAGCCTTAGAGGTGTTTCCTAGTCCTGTGGAAGTGGAAGTATTCACATTAGTGGTTTGATCTGATGCTTGCTTAGTTGGCTTGTCTACTGAATACATTCCTGGGGCAATCACAGCTTTTCCATTTTCTAAAACTCTGAGTTTCTTTTTCAAATCAACAATGATGTGTTGGAGTTCTTGATTTTTTGAATCCAAAAGTCTGTTTAACCGGACAGTGTCATTTCTGTTTTGAGAAACTTCATCTATGTCTTTTTCATATTCACACAGTTTATTTCGCAAAACATCAATTTCATTTTTATTTTGACTTTCTGAAGCATGACTGTTTTGGAAAGACTAAGACTCTTTTAGATTTTTGTACTTTAACTCAAATTCAACACTTTGAGTTTGACACCATTCCAGTCTTTTTTTAAGTTTGAAAATTTCTTTTTCACACTTATCTTCCACATCAAAGTTGATCTGTCTAAGACTCTCATTCTCTTTTATCAAATTATCAATCTCAATTTGCAACATTTCAACATTCACAGCATGATCATCCGCAAGCAAGGCATGACAAGATTCAAAGATAGAATTCATGATCACAGAAATCACATCATCACACAAAACACGTTCCAAGAGTCGATCAACCTCATTTTCTAAAGCTTTCTATTGACACTTTTGTTTTGCAATTTTGTCATCTTTAGCTTTAAAAATACTCATCATTGATCCAACTTCAGTCTGTAGTTCCTGTTCCCACATTGTTGCACAAAGTCTCAGGTGTTTAACATGTGGTAAAAATTGTTTCTGAAAAATTTCTCTCTTTTCTTTCTCAGCAGGAGAAAATAAAGAAGAGATTTTGATTTCAGAATTAAATTCTATCACTTGTTCCAAAAGTTTAATGTCATCCATAAATGTCTTAAAATATCGAAGAATCCGACATTGTTGAGGCATTTGTGGATCTACAGTATCTTTTGGACCATTGATTTGTGTAACAGGAGTGGTAACAGTAGCAACTTCAGAAGAGGGATGTTTTTCAGTTAAAGACAGTATTTGTTCTGGTTTGTCCTTTGGAGGAACAAAAGATTTACTGATGTGAGGTCTTGCTGAATAATCATATGGAACTCTGGAAAATTTGTTTTCTGACTTTGATCGACTCTTAATCTTATTTTCAAGATATTCAGTTTCTTCATCATTACTATACACAACAGTACGTTGAAAAGTATCATCAAACAGAAATTCTGCATTGTATAACTTAGGATTATCTTTGAGTGTTTTGTGTAAAAAACGTGGTTTGTCACTTCCAAGTGCAAAACCAAATCCTTTAGGAATCGGTTTCACAGTTAGTCTTTGAATTTGTGTCACTGAATTACCCGTTTTATATACAACATTCTGAAATTCTTTGAGCTTGGATTCCAAGTCCACAATCTCCTCAAGATATGAGTCAACTCGTTTCCTAGTAGCTTGCTTTTCTTCAAGAAGATCCTTCTGATATGTTGAAAGCTCAGATTGAGATTTTAACAACTCATAATTTAAAGTATCAATTTGTTTTTTGAATTCAAATTGCTCCTTTTCTTTTTGAGAAAGTAAATCCGCTTTGGAAACTGTTAGCTCACGAACTTGATGCTCTAAATCCTTGACCTGAACGTATGTCTTTTGGAATGCAACCTCAAAGCCTTTCTCACGTTGTGCTTGTTTTTCATAACTTGAAAGTTGTGTTTTATAGCACTCATTGTCCTTTGTTAACAATGCAATTTTAGCTTTTAAGTTCTGGTTAATCTCATTGCATTTGTCAATCTGTGACTTTTGTGCATTCAATTGTGATTGGGTGGTCCACAATAAGGTCATAAGCTCTGGATCTTGATCAGGCATAAGATCATCTTGTTCAAGGTGATCATGATTATCATCATCAATAGGATCATCAAATGAGACATTGGTGTTATCATCATCGAATGAAACAACAGTGTTTATTTGATCATCTTCTTGAGACGAGAATGATGAATCATTTTGAACAGGATTTTCTTGTGAAGATGAAGATGCAGATGATGAAGCAATCTCATGAATAAGGCATTCTGATTCAAGTACCTGAGATAAGCCATTGGTATCATATACCGGGCCTGTCTCGTTAACATTAATTTCCTGCATGTTGGCCATGAGCATCACTGCAGCATTTGCTTCCTAATCTTCCATCTCATCATCGGAATAAGCGTTGGCCATAAAACTTTGCTTGTTCTGAGTCAACATTCCTGTAGCCTTTTCATCTTTGAGAGCCATTAGAAGAGCTTCTTTATGAAATGCACTACCCTGAGTCCTAGGCTTAGGGCAAGCATTTGCCATATGACCACTGCCTCCACAATTGTAAAAAGTGATTGACGTATTTGCAATTCCTCTTCTGTTAGTGCCAACATTCTGAATTCCCCTTTGTGCATTTCCCAGATTATTTCCACTGCCCCCAGCTGTGTTGAACCTCTGACCCCCTGAGTTAAACCTTGTACCATAATTTCCCATGTTTCCAGACCCAAATCTACTAGACGACCGATTCTGAATCTCAACTCTACCATCATTTACGACTGTTTGGTTCCTGGTGTTGGAGGAAGAACGAAGACGATTGTTTGACTTGTTAGATAACTTGTTGAATGCTCTTGCAATTAATGCAAATCCTTCATTGAGAGAGTTAAACACATCATCTTCTTCATCATAATCAGCATTGGAATAGAACATGGAGTCGATATTGTTGTATGGAACCAGTTGGGTATCAGAATTCTGAGATGGTGCTTCATAAGGAACAATCTGATTGTTTGGTTGTGGTTGGAAACTTGGTTGAGACGGTGGTGGAACAAATTCTTGACTTGAAGGTGGAAAGTGTGACTGAGCTATCAGAGCAAGAGAGTTTGGAGTTGGTGTTGGTGAGTAACCTCCTCTTGCTGCAATGTCCTTGTCTACCTCAGTTTGATGTTGCTTGAGATAATCATACAAAAGCCCATAAGAAACTTGATT
Source organism: Artemisia tridentata subsp. tridentata (assembly GCA_021014915.2). Classification (NCBI taxonomy): domain Eukaryota; kingdom Viridiplantae; phylum Streptophyta; class Magnoliopsida; order Asterales; family Asteraceae; genus Artemisia; species Artemisia tridentata. Next base: position 53,797,083 of record CP139506.1, read on the forward strand.
AATCTTTTTAGCTTGCCTCACGAATGTCACATACTTCTGCCAGTCTGGTCCAAGACATCCTAAGAATTTGGAGTTGATAGCAATCTTTGGTAGAGGTATGTTATGACGTTCCAGATCATTGACAACATTGGTGAAGCGGTGATAGTATGATTCTAAGGATTCCCCTGGTTCCATCATGAAGTTATTGTATTCCATGTAAAGTTTGGATTCCAAATCCTCTTGGTTCAATTCTGTGCCTTCCATAAGAAGATGTACATGCTCCCACATGTCCTTGGCTGTTTTCTGAGCATCAATACTCCTAAAGATTGGGTTAGGAATTCCCTGGAGTATGTAAGCCATGGCCATCTCATTGGCTTCTTGCTGAAGAGTTTGTTCAGTGGAATATTGAGATACTGGAATGGGAGTTGTAGTGTCATCCCGTGGAGGTATAGCAGTTGGATCACCCGGAACCAATGTTGAAGGAAGTGGATAAGGTCCTTCCATTATGACCTTTTTGAGATATTGACCATGAGGTTTCCTTAGTTCAACAAATCGAAGAAACCGGCTAGACCATTGCACATAGTTTCCAGGAGTCAGCATTGGTGGTGTTTCAAACGATCCTGCTTCATGCCTGGATTGCTGACTACTGATAGCTTCACACATTTTTGTAAACCAATGAGGTTCTCTTGATGAAGGTTGGTAATTTTGCATCTGCATTTGAGTTTGTGGAAGGATTTGTTGCTGAGGTACTGATTATTAAGGGAAAAACTGATGTTGTTGCACAAAAGCATGTTGTTGTGGATATTGAGGATGAAATTGTTGTTGTTGCTGATGATATTGTTGCTGTGGATATTGCTGTAGCTGGTAGTAGTAATTGAAATGTGGTGGTTGAGACATTCTTGTGTTTTTGTTGATCGTTAAGATAATTAAGATGTGTGTTATGAGTTATGAGGATTGGTTTTGGTTAATTGAGGTTTTTGTCCAATTTCGAAGAAATGTTACTGTTCACTCCAATTGCGAAAAACACTGTTCACACTGCCAATTGCGAAAAATTCTGCGAATTGCGAAAGAAACGTCCAATTGCGAGAGAAGCTTCAAATTGCGAAATAACAAAGAATTCCGAAACTTCAACAATTTGCGAAAGAGAATTGAGAATTGCGATAAACTATCTAATTTGCGAAAGAACTTAGCAATTGCGAAAAAATTATCTGAATTGCGATATGAAAAGGCAATTTCGATAAATTAATCAGAATTGCGAAAGATCAAGCAATTTCGAAAGATTATCAAAATTACAATTTCGATCACTTTCTCAATCTCTTATACAAGAGGTGAGAATTAAAGCCAAGTCGAAGTATTTTCACTAACTTCTACAAGCTAGAAAATACTGAGTACCAATTCCGAAGATTCTTGTGATTTGCGAGAAACACTGTCAATTGCGAGAAACCCTCTTTTCGCCAATTCCGAAAAACCCTCTTTTCACCGACTTTTTTCGAATTTCGTCTAGAACTTTCCACTATGATGATTAGTCGATAACGATGGTTTTTAATGATTAAAGCTACGTAAATACGAAGATTTTTGCAACTTTTAAGGTGAAAAACTAAGATTTTTGTTAAGATCTACAACTAGCAACGATTAGAACACTTGTTTTTAACACAACTTCGAACAAAAAACTCAACAAAATCCAAACGTAAATGACAAAACCAAACATAATAACGATGTAATCTACTCTTAAACACACACGTTAACTATCCTTAGGCGAATGATACCACTTGTAGGTCCTATCTAATACGTAAAACACACACTACTCAAATACTAAACCACGATTACAACTACTATTAAGCTACGAAATGAAATAAACTACTATAAGAGAATTACGAGAGATTAGATAACAATAGAGAAGAGATTAAGAAGAAAGAAGATTGGATGATTAACATTCATACAAAAGAGTAGCAAGGCTTACGCATAGAGAATGAATAACCAACAAGTAAAATGAGCTCTCTAACCTTCTATTTATAGGCGAAGATTAGGGCAACTCTTACATGAATGTTTCTAGAAAGAAAAATGATAAGAAGGCCGGCCCATGGACTTCTAATGGACCGGACCTTAATGCTAACTTAAAAGTCCTTAACGTGCAACATTTTAAACTAAATGATCAAGACTTGTAATGTAAATAAAATGTGTTCCTAACAGTAGCAAGTATTGGAATGCTTAATACTTAAATTTTTCAATCTATGTGTTTTTATATATACCAGTGTGGTTAATTCTGTGGATTGCTCAGTTAATTCTGGTGGTTACTCAATTAAGTCTGGTAGTTAAATTTTTGTTTGTGCTGTTGTCTTTGTAAATTTGTACTATCTATTACTTTAAAATTGTGTTATTTCATACAGTTAGTCACATGTTTATTCTAATATAAGACAAGTACTTTGTACATTGTTCTTTTGGTTTTAGAGTAACAATTTCAGGTATGAAAATTTGAGCACAAAAGGAAGTTTTCAAGTGAAATAGAAGCAGCAGAATGTTATATCAGTTGCTTACATAATAGGTTTATGATGGACTGAGTTTGGGAATTCTTAACAAAGGTTTATACCTAAGTTCATTAATTCTTTAAAACAACTTTCTTGAAACCTGGTTATCATATTTCATATTGAATTGATGACTTAGTTGATCAAATAGTAACTGATGCAAATCACTTTCTATCATTTTATACTTTTAAGTATAATGAGCGAGTCTAAGGACATCTGATAGAAAGAACAGCTAGTAAAAGTGAATCTAACACTTGTGTTAGAGGCAACAATTGCTATGAGCTGGAAACCCTGTCAAGAAAGCCTTTTGAATAGGTTTATCTTTACACAGGCAGTTATTTAAAACTGAAAATATTGGTTCTCTCACAACCAGAGGTTGCTTTAAACCGAAATATTGATTAAGTGTCTGTTATACACTTAATCCCTTCAAAATGGTTAAAAGCAGTATGATTTTTCATAATAAAATTATATGCATACTGCTAAAAGTCAAAATTTCTTAAACGACTTTATGAAATAAAAATGACTCAGAAAACCATCAACTGATGGATTATGAGTTATTGCCCCATGAATTACCTCTCATAGGAGTTAACACACCTAGAAGTGATGAGGGCAGCAAATTAAACTCTTAAGGAATTGATGGCTACATGTACAACATTGTCTGATAACAAGTTCTAATTGATAGCTCAGATGATGGGGAGAGATACATTGTGAGAGATCTTCCAAACAGGGGAGGAAATGTTATTTGCATCTCAGGGGAGGAAACATCTCAGGGGAGGAAATAATTTTGGAAGATTAACCAGTGAAAGGGAGGAAAAGACAAGAGCATACAAGATGATGAGGAAGTTGAAAATGACAAGAATAGAGCTGATTCTGGAGTATTATATATATTCAGAAGGGATGAAGCATTCCAAAGGAGAAAGTTCTATCTAGGTCAAACGAAGAAAGCTTTCAGTTTCAATTTCAGTTCACTACGTTTGTTCATCACTTGCAAAGGCATGTTGATAGATGATTTCACTTGTTGAAACAAGCATCCAAGATACACAGCACCATTGCCTCTTATAATTCCTCCATCCAAGGAAATTGCACCATCTTTTAGGTCAATGTTTGAAGCCTGAAGATGTGTATTGATATTGTTGAAGTCAAAGATCAGAAAGCAGATGAGTTACTGAGATAGATATTAATCTTTCAGAATAGAAGAAAGTTCAGTCCAAGGGTCTGACTATGAAGTGTTTGAAAGATCTTCACAATCCATAATTTAATTCAGAAACATGTTGAGATGGATTCACATGTTTAGGGGAGGATTGTTGGGAATTAAATATTCTGAAGTTTAAGTATCGGGAAAATCTCTCAAGTGATTAAATCTGGTAACAGTAGAGTTAAGTCTGGTGAGTTCCAAAGTTAAGTCTGCTGGTTATCTGCTGGTTAAAGTCTGGTGGTTAAGTCAAGTGTTAATTCTGGTGACTATCAGTGTTAATTCTGGTTGATGAAGATATTAAGTCTGGTTGACTAAAAGTCAATAATACACGGTAGATAATATCTTACCCCATGTGCTCAGTCTTTATCTTATACTCACAGAACAAGTTGTAAACATAGATACATGTTGTATCTTAGTTACTGACACACATAAGATAAGCTAGCAAGTTGTTTGACAAGACTTAACATTAATGTAAAGATCTTTCTTATGTTATAAAAGAAAGATCTTAGACTAGAGATATAAGTGTATGTTAAACTTATAGTGCAAAAATATCTCTCTCAAGAACATAGAACAAAAACAATATCACAAGATATAGAAACATAAGATTCAAGGTTGTAACCCTAGTGATAACTCAAGATCACTCGTATTATTATCTTAATAATATTGAATCGTTTGGTGTTAATCTTTCATTGTTCATTGTCATATAACAAACACAACTGTTCCATTTCCATAACCATAATAACCTTCTAAGTGTGATTAAGTAGATTCCGCATACTTAATCATATTCACTCAATATATCATATACACAAAGTACAAAAGGTTTAACTACCTTAACAGTGCATCGAATCCTAACAATAATTAACTAGACATAGGTTTTATATGTGTTTCAAATCCTTAGTTAACTTAATTAGGGTTTATATGTGCCAAAACAGATTTTTAGGTTTAGAATGCAAATCTGACTCAGTTTCTTATGAATTTATATACCTATCAAATGAGCTCCTTAGGTTCTACGAATTTTATCTGAGACTTTCACATGAGTTAAGAAGCTCCTCAATTTTTCTCAGATTTTATTACTAAGTAAAACTACCATTTCGAAAATCGTTTCCCAAACCTGTCTCGAAAGTGCATTGCAGAAACACCCCGAAAGTTTACATTTATCCAACCCATTCAGACCCTTAAGAAAAATTTACAAAAATTACAGGAAGTCACAAAATAACTTAAATATTAACCCTGTAAAAGGAGAGCTCTTAACTCCTTATGGCTTTAAAACTAAAAATCAAAAACACCAACCGATTTTCAGACTTCCAAAATACAGTTTTGACACTTAATCTAGTAAAAATCAAAAGACTACCCTCCCTACCTCCAATGACCACAAAACTTATATATTCAGAAAGTAGGCAACTTAAACTTAATTTTAGAGTCAAGAAACATGTAAAAATCTATTGTATAAATTGATTTCCAGCCCTATCTTTATGAGGTTACGAATCTGCCAGAATCTTAATCGCGAATCTACAAACCCTAACTAGTATATTCTTGAATTAATCACCCAAACACGTAAGTTAATTACTCTAATCATTATTAAACTTCAACTTTACAGATTTATAAAAATAATTTACAAACCCTAATCCATCCTTGCAAGTTACATAATTAATCTAAGGATTACAACACTTAAAAGTAATGAATTTAATAAAAATAAAACTAACCAATTCTTGAATCCACAAATCCTTTGATCGATCCTTTTTTTTTCCTTTTTTTTCTCTGAATGTCGACTATAGCAAATTAGGGGGATTATGGGTCGTTTAGGTTGTTTTAGGGAGGGATAATTGGGCTAGTTTGGGTTGGGTTAGGATTCGGTAAGTGTTTGGGCTTTAGAAATAAAAAGATAAATCCTAAACACTAAAATTACAAATAATTGGCCCATATTTTTTTGTACATCTTTATTTTACTTATTCATTTATATAAACCTTATGTTATAATCATAAAATGTAAATCAAATTCTAGGGTGTTATATAAACCCTAACTCTTCAATTCACCAGTAAACTCAAATAAAGGTTTACTTACCTTGTAGGATCATTGCTAAGGTTTAATTCTTGGATAAACACTCTTAATTCTTCATCAAATGATCATCAAGACCATCTTGTTCTTCCATTTGTTTTGAAAGTCACGACACACACAAAAACACTACACAAAAACACTACACATCTCTTGAACTTTTTTGAATGTCCAGGGATATATATCTAGATACTAGTTGGTGCAAGTTTAGCTACTTTACACCCTTAGTCCTTCAAGTTCTTTTTTATCCTATTTTGGCCACATTAACTTTCTATAACACTTTTAACTTATACATTTGACTTTAGGTTGACTACCAGGTTTGACTAACCAGTCACGTATAACATTCAAACTTATAAAAGTCGTGGTCAAGCTATTTCAATGGTATTCTGGTAATTATACGCTTAAAATCGGTTTTGGGGTGTAACAAATAAACAACGCCGTTTAATGTTTGCATGTAGTTTTGCTAGCCAGCGAAATCGTTTGATACTTAATTCCTTTTTTTTTTAATAAAAAATACATCTGATATTTAGTGTTCGTTTACCAAGGGTCATGCACACAGTGTTCGTTTACCAAGGTTCATGCACACAACACTTAGTCGTTGGTTTTTATGCAACATTAAACGACGTCTTTTCGAACCATAAATTAGAGGAAACATGTACATAAAAAGGTAATGCAAAAATATCATAGGTATTTAAAAGATGCCTCATTCGATAAGGCTCAAATTTATAAACTATAAGAAAAAGAGGATCAATCTGCCATGACTGCAAAGTTAATAACTTGCTCCGCCAAGATGCATACAATCTCAGTTTCGTTGAAAGTCTAAAAAAACATTTAGAATGTATCATCACAACCTCTCACATTACTATAGTATACAATTACCATTCAAAATGACAGCGTTTTGATGACGACAAAAATGGCAACACTCAGGCAGTGTTGTTTTTGCAGCATTAAGCGGCGTCTTTTCGAACCATAAATTAGAGGAAACCTGTGCGTAAACAGGTAATGCCAAAAAAAATCAACGACGCCTCATTTGATAAGGGTCAGATCTATAAACTATCAGAAAAAGAGGATCAGTCTGCCATGGCTGCAAAGTTAATAAGTTGCCCCGCTAATATGCATATAATCTCAATTTCGCTGATAGTCAAAAGAATAAAAAAAAAACGTTTAAAGTTTATCATCGCAGCCTTTTACATTACCCTTTTATACAAAAACCATATTGTCAAAGCTATTTTAAAAGATGATAGAGTAAATTACATGGTTGGTCCCTGTGGTTTGTCCAAAATAACAACTTTAGTCCCTCGAAGTTTAAAGTTGCATGGTTGGTCCCTAAGTAGGTAAACAAATAACACCACAGGTCCCTTGGTTAAACTGGTGTTAACTAGGTTAGTTAAAATTTACAGGTTAGCCCCCTTTGGTTAAATAGCGCTGCATCGTTAATCCTTTTACTTAACGGCCGTTTGCAAGGCTTACACAAATGGTCCTTGAGTCCGTTTTTCTTCCGTTTTCATACGTTTTCGTCCGTTTTTCTTACGTTTTTTCCGTTTTTGTCCGTTTTTCCTACGTTTTTGTCCGTTTAACTTACGTTTTTGTCCGTTTTTCTTACATTTTTTCCGTTTTCATACGTTTTCGTCCGTTTTTCTTACGTTTTTTCCGTTTTTGTCCGTTTTTCTTACGTTTTTGCCCGTTTTTTACGTTTTTGTCCGTTTTTCTTACGTTTTGTCCGTTTTCTTACGTTTTTGTCCGTTTTTCTTATGTTTTTTACGTTTTTGTCCGTTTTTCTTACGTTTTGTCCGTTTTTCTTACGTTTTTGTCCGTTTTTCTTACGTTTTTTCCGTTTTTGTCCGTTTTTCTTACGTTTTTGTCCGTTTTTTTACGTTTTTGTCCGTTTTTCTTACGTTTTTGTCCGTTTTTCTTACGTTTTTTCCGTTTTTTGTCCGTTTTTCTTACGTTTTGTCCGTTTTTCTTACGTTTTTGTCCGTTTTTCTTACGTTTTGTCCGTTTTTCTTACGTTTTTGTCCGTTTTTCTTATGTTTTTTACGTTTTTGTCCGTTTTCTTACGTTTTTGTCCGTTTTTGTCCGTTTTTCTTACGTTTTTTCCGTTTTTGTCCGTTTTTCTTACGTTTTTGTCCGTTTTTCTTACGTTTTTGTCCGTTTTTTACGTTTTTGTCCATTTTTCTTACGTTTTTGTCCGTTTTTCTTACGTTTTTGTCCGTTTTTCTTATGTTTTTTTACGTTTTTGTCCGTTTTTCTTACGTTTTTGTCCGTTTTTCTTATGTTTTTAATTTTTTAATTTTTTTTTAAATTCGGACAATTTTTTTTTTTAATTTTTTATTTTTTTTCTTTAAATTCGGACAAAAAAATTTTTTTAATTTTTTATTTTTTTTTCTTTAAATTCGGACAAAATTTTTTTTTTAATTTTTTATTTTTTTTTCTTTAAATTCGGACAAAAAAAAAATTTTGAATTTTATTTATTTATTTTTAAATATTCGGACAAAAAAAATTTTGAATTTTTTTATTTTTTTTAAAAATTCGGACAAATTTTTTTTTATTATTTTGAATTTTTTTACTTTTTAAAAAAAAAGGACAAATACAGAAAAAAAACGTAAGAAAAACGGACAAAAACGTATGAAAACGGACAAAAACGTAAGAAAAACGGACAAAAACGTATGAAAACGGAAAAAACGTAAGAAAAACGGACAAAAACGTAAAAAACATAAGAAAAACGGACAAAAACGTAAGAAAAACGGACAAAAACGTAAGAAAAACGGACAAATACAGAAAAAACGTAAGAAAAACGGACAAAAACGTATGAAAACGGAAAAAACGTAAGAAAAACGGACAAATACAGAAAAAACGTAAGAAAAACGGACAAAAACGTAAAAAACATAAGAAAAACGGACAAAAACATAAGAAAAACGGACAAAACGTAAGAAAAACGGACAAAAACGTAAGAAAAACGGACAAAACGTAAGAAAAACGGACAAATACAGAAAAAAACGTAAGAAAAACAGACAAAAACGTAAAAAACATAAGAAAAACGGACAAAAAACGTAAGAAAAAACGGACAAAAACGTAAAAAACATAAGAAAAACGGACAAAAACGTAAGAAAACGGACAAAAACGTAAGAAAAACGGACAAAAACGTAAAAAACATAAGAAAAACGGACAAAAACGAAGAAAAACGGACAAAACGTAAGAAAAACGGACAAAAACGTAAAAAAACTAAGAAAACGGACAAAACGTAAGAAAACGGACAAAAACGTAAGAAACGACAAAACGTAAGAAACGACATAAACGTAAAAAAACGGACAAAAACGTAAGAAAAACGGACAAAAACGGAAAAAACGTAAGAAAAACGGACAAAAACGTATGAAAACGGAAAAAACGTAAGAAAAACGGACAAAACGTAAGTTAACGACAAAAACGTAAGAAACGGACAAAAACGGAAAAACGTAGAAAAACGGACGAAAACTATGAAAACGGAAGAAAAACGGACTCAAGGACCATTTGTGTAAGCATTGCAAACGCCCTTAAGTAAAGGATTAACGATGCAGCGTATTTAACCAAAGGGGGCTAACCTGTAAATTTTAACTAACCTAGTTAACACCAGTTTAACCAAGGGACCTGTGGTGTTATTTGTTTACCTACTTAGGGACCAACCATGCAACTTTAAACTTCGAGGGACTAAAGTTGTTATTTTGGACAAACCACAGGGACCAACCATGTAATTTACTCAAGATGATAAATTCATACTGTTAAAGGACTTTGATTTGATGCTACTCTAAAACAATGTATAAATAACAGTACTTATAACCGCATATCGGACTTTAAAAGATTTGACAAAACACTAATCACATGAACACTCATGATTAGATGCCACATATCAGACTTTTTGTGAGGACATTTGAAGCTTTAAAATGCATTGCAAAATATATACAGACAGAAACATATACTTAGAAATTCATTAAGAACATAAAAATTAAAATAAGCAAAAAAATCAACAAGTAAGAACCTACATCAACCTTAAACAAATACTCTAGAAATCTATACCCAGAAATCTAGTAACACCATATAGCACCATAGAAACTAAAATAAGCATAAAATCAACATATATGAACATACACCAGCCTTTAAACATGAGCCTCAAACAAAAAAGAAGTCGGAATACCATAAAGGTTGGGGGTACTTCGATAGCACGCAAATCTAAGAGATAAATACTCCACATCGCTGTAAGCAGACACGATCTTGTCTCTATTTCGTACGTAGTCGACGGTAAAGGGATAAGATTTCGTATGTGTGATATCTTTTTGTGTGTGTGTGACAGATTTTTTTGAGGGGTGTGTGGTAGATGGTAGCACTATTTAGAGAGTTGCAAAAGAGGAAGTAAAACGACGTTGTTGCAACTAAGGCTAAACCTACAATCCAAACGGCGTTGTTTAGTGGGCGTCAAAGAAGTAGAAAAAAAGTTAAAAACGACGTCGTTTTTGGGCCCATCAAAATGCTGTCGTTTCGAACGGTAAATGTATAATAGTATAATGTTACATGATAGTGTAGCAATTTTTTACATATATCTTAAAATATTTGCTGCAACTGGTCGTTTTTAGTGTAAAGAAATTGTTTGTTTTCTTTACAAATTGAAACAAACAGATACGGATTTTAAAAAAAATAATAATTTCAATATTTATCTAATACATATCAAAAACACGTGACACGCATTTGCTTACCTACCATTTGAAGTCTTTTGCATATATTTCCTTCTGAAAATACAAAATTGCATATATATCCAAAACATGTACAAAAATCATTGTATTATGTTGATGCGTGCGATGTGTCGTTGCGGTTTAGCAGTATTAATGCCTACTCAAGTTTTAAATTTATATTTAGCCGACTTATCAATAACACACACACTTAACGAGCAGTGTACCCGGTCAGTATGAATATAATGGTAAGTAGAGTGTCGATCACTAAGAGTGGAACGTATTATCTAGTTATTCTAATCAGTATTTTAATATATTAAGTTAGCTATACAACCTAATCTAACGCAAGGGGGTTCAGCCTGAGAGACTGGCACGATTTGGTTGCAATTAAATAATAAACTAAACCAATAGGCACGAATCAGCGAATAGCACACACGTACACAGATAAATACTTGAGACAATAAGAAGATCTGTCCTTATGATTAAGTAGATTGTCACTTGTTTTATTGATAGTTTTATATGAAGTGTATGTAGTTAATCCTTTCTCGTTGGTCATATTCTTATCGGCGAGTAAACCATTAATGATTACTTATGTCTAAAAGTTATTCCTAAGTGATCAATTTAGTAACAACCGTGGGAGCCACATTATTTTCCGCAGTCAAATGCGCAGGCCACTAATAAACACAGAGGTTATCAATGCACTAATAAGTAGTAACCAATGACATCAACATATAAACTTTAATTGATGGGAAAGCAGTTTTAAGGGAGTGCAATCTTTCCGTTGTCACATTACACAAGCCATCAATCCTGATGAATTAAAGTTTACTAACACAATAAAACAAAACTACTTAATGAATTAAACACATGCAGCACCTTCTTACAGCTCTTGTATCTTCGTTCGGGTGTGTCTTATGCTGCCTATTCGTCTGAATTCGTCCTAGGTTTCTGGTCTTCGAACCTCGTATATAATATTATCCTCTCAAATTCGTCTGGTCTTGGGGTATTTATAGTTTCCGTCTGAGAGTAAGATGCGGCGCATCTAGTAAGTGGATGCGGCGCATTGACTTAACTTCGCGTGGGGTCCAAGATTAATATATTCAGGAATATTCGTACACCGCCAGAAGATGCGGCGTATCTTCATTCTTGGATGCGGCGCATGTCCTTTGCCGTCTTGGATAATATCTTGTGAAATCTTGATAGCGATGCGCCGTATGTAATAAGCAAGATGCGGCGCATCTGGAGCAAAATAGTCTTGATCTTGTGCATTTCGGTAGACTCTTAACTTCTTGCATGTTTTGCTCCATAATTAGTCCAAAATCGCCAAGTTTCACCAAATGCTTGTTTTTACTTGAGAATTACAAATGTAAACGATTAAGTATCAATCCTCATACATAATATAATAAATAAAGTAAAATTAATAGGATAAATGATAGTAATAAAATGTACTTATTTGAGTTCATCAAATATCCCCCCACTTGAACTTTACTTGTCCTCAAGTAAACCTTAGAATTAATCTTATGAAAATGTATCCTAAAAGATATTAGGATTTATTTTTATATTTAAGCATGTATTCATTTTTGTCATAATCACACAACTAAACACTTAACGAATTAGAAGTAAAATAAAATAATTTGATAAAAGCAAATCTAATCGTTTAACTGTCCAGTCGTGACGAATATTCTATCATAAGCTTGGCAAGTATACACACATCCCCCACTAAAGCCAAGGAATAACAAGTCTAAAGCGGTAAAAAGGGTTTTGAGGTTAAGGGTTAATTATTCTCCTTAATCTCTATCGATCTCAAATTCTAGAAAAGGCGACAAAATCACAAATACATGATCGAATCCACGAACACGATACTTGCAATTGCTCAAATCCTTAACTCGAACAGGCTAAAGATAGGTCCAAACTTTACCAATAATATTATATCAAAAAGGGCGACAAAATCATAAATACATAGCCGAATCCACGACTACGATACTTAAGATTGCTCAAATCCCTAATCTCAATAAATCAAAGGTTCGGTTGGATAAAGAATAATATAGGGTATGGATAATAGTTGGGATATAAATTGGTGTAAAATGAAAAATAAACAAAACAAATAAATTAAAATCCTAAGTGTGGTTAATCACTATCCCAACCATCCCATGAATAAGACTCGTATCATAGAATAACTCACGCTTTAACACTTGAAACACACGCTTTAGGTAGACACGAATTATACTCAACAAGATCTCAATCAAAGAATAAACCTTAGTTGGCGTTCCCATAACTGCCAACTCCCATTCAATCCATAAATATAATATACAACAATTAGTGGTGATATCGACCACTTAATACAAAACTTTACATAAGTTGGTTAAATCAAACATCCAACTTTTCCTTTTTTCTTTTTCTTTTCTATTTTTTTTCGATTTTTTTTTTTTTTTTTTTTTTTTTTTTTTAATAACATAAACATAGATGTGTAAAATTTCACCACATCACTATAATGATAATTCTGGATAATTTTTCCATATTTTTCATAACTTCAGAAATAACGGTAATAGTGGAGTAGTAAACACACGAAAAATAAACTTAAAGATATACAATATTTACTTTCACTCCAATTGCATTGTGCAATTTCCCGACCTAACCATAGATAATGAATTATGCACGCAAACACAGGTAATGTAAGGAAACACACTTTGCCTAAAGCAATTAACCAACCACGGATTTTAATCTACAGGGTAGGCTAAGGTGTAAGGGTGTAACGAAACATTTTAACAAAGGTGTAAGAAACGAAAGGAATGGCTCTGAATGTTTTTCTAGGGGTATCTTACTCTAAAAGTGAGAGTAACAAAAGGGTTTATACGGGGGTTAACTAACCAGTGTAATTAGCTAATAACACATAACATATAAAGGCTATTTGGGTGTAATCCTAGAATTTTACCAATTTAGACAAGTCATTCCAATTATATAAAATAATACTTATTATGGTGGTCTCGAATAGTATACAAGCCAAGTTCTAAAGTTTACAAGTCACCGGCACACTCATAGATTTGTGAATTTTGAAAAATCACAATTTTTGAAAATAACGTCATGTGTGCAGCAATGCAACTTAGACTTTAAACAAAAACATGCTAAAAATTTTAAAATTTTATATATTAAGCACATTTTAAGCATATTTTGAAAAGTTTATGACAAGTAAGTGTTAAGTGTTCTAATTCTCCAATCCCCCCACTTAAGTTAAACAACGTCCTCGTTGTTTGTATAAAAGGTTAAAAAATGGAAAATAAAAGAATTAGAACAGAAAAACTCCCCTGAGATTTGCTCGGTATGATCCTCCATTAGTATAAGAGCAAAAATCATCTTTCTTGTGGATTAGAACGTTTAAGCTTCATAATAGATGTATCCACAGAAAATGCAGGAATCTATAATACCACCAATGCTTTAAAACACACCTAAATTAAGAAAGGTTCAACCTTGCATAATACATTAGTAGTTAGGGAAAATAAAACTTAAAAATTAAAAATGAAAATCATCAGGTCAGTCGATGCGCCGTATCTTATGGAAGAAGATACGCCGTATCGAGCCTGGAATAATTACGGAATAAAAACAAAATAAAGGATAGGATGCGGCGCATCTGTTGTACCAGATGCGGCGCATGTGTTCACCAGACAGACTGTTAACAGTCTGTTGTAAAATGGCTCGTTCCATGGTTTTCTCCCACGTCCTCTCGTATTATCATGCTGAACTTAATGCCAGTCTTTGTCAAGCATGTTAAGAAATATAAACTGAAACATCAAATGCATAAATGATAATATTGATTAGTACAGTCCAAAAAGAATAATAATAATGTGCATGGAACAATGTCAAATAACACGTGGAATCAAGAGATCAAGGGTCAGTGTGGTCGTGTGGGTGGGTCCCTGAGGTGCTGGCATCATCCGTCCTAGGCCGGACTCTACGGGTGTACGCAAGTGTCACTCCAGCAACATGAGTACCATCCGGACGAGTGTGGGTAATACCCTGCTGCTCCAAAAGTCGGCTCATACTCGTAACCAGCCACTCTGAGTCCCTCCTCATACCATCAACAATGCCTCTCAAGGCTCTCAGCTCTCCCTCGACTGCGTCAACTCTCTGACTCACCGTGCGTACAGGGACTGGTGGGGGTACTGGTGCCTGCGGCTCCTCCTGATGGGCTGGAGCAGCAGCCGGAGCTCCCTGAGGACCTCCCTGCTCCGCCTCTGGCCCTGCAGCTCTAGCGGGCCCCAATGCTACCCAAACGTAATCTCCCATAGCCAACTGGCATATCCCAAGTCTAACCAAGTAATCCCTGTCAATAACCGGGAAATGGGTCACCACAACCTCCAGCCCTGCTGGAATCTCCTCTCCAATCACTCTAAAATGGCGGGCCAGCCGAGAAACAAAATACCCGCCAGTCATATGGCTCCTCCTATCTCTCCCTGCAGCTGATCGGTGGAGGTAGTGTGCCAAAAAGTGGGGGATATTCACCGACAACCCCTCATCCATGCTCCTCAAGAGGAAGAGGTCCAGAGTGGTCACCTTCTCAGGTGACTGACCCCTCCCAGCTATGGTAAGTGCTATCAGACGGTGGCACAGCCTCCTCATGGGCTCCCTGATCAAAGTGTAAGAGGGGGTGGAAGTAGTGATATCACCCCCCGAAGAGATCCTGTCCCAGTAATCAGCGAATAATGCCCTGTCAGGGACCGCTCTCAAACTATCATCCCAATATCTGGCAAACCCATCTGACTCAAGCTCCTCAACCGTATGCAAACCCATGGCCAAAATGAACTGTCTCATAGACATCTGCCTCGGCACCCCACCCAGTCTAAACACAAGGGTGTCAGCAATATCCAAACCAGTATCCGTCTCTCTGTAGTAAAATGTACTGAAAAACTCCATCATGAGCTCCCTTACCAAGGGCTCGTCAATCCTGAACAATCTATCCCAAGCAAAAGATCTGAATACCACCTCCTCATCATCACCAGTAACTACCATCTCCATCCTACGTCGTAAACTCTCAGCAGCATGTCCTTCCCCAATCAATCCCACATCAGCGAAATCCAAAACCTGTACCCTAAATATTCTCCTAAAGTAAATCGACTCTAATCTCCGCAAGTAATCATCCAAGGTGCCAGGAGCCAATCCCATATCCTCGTAACGTAGCCACTGATGTCTTTGTGCAGCCTCTGGTAATGCCATCTGAAATAAATTTTCAAAGTTAATAAACAGTCTGCAAGTAAGGTAGATACGGCGCATCTGATTTAATCAGTGCGGCGTATCTGCACAAAGTATAAGAGATGCGGGGCAAGAAATGAGATACGGCGTATGGAGATGCGTCGTATCTAGATTAAGTAATACGGCGTATCTAGAATTTTATTAATTTGGAAATAGGTCGATACGCCGCATCAATTAACCTAGATGCGCCGCATCTAAAAGCATATCAGTATAAAATAAAGGGGATCAGGCAGGCTTTTCAAGAGTCCGTATCCGTGACGTAAACTCCCACTTAATATCACAGTATCATTTACCCATTATAACAGTTCTAAAAGCTCAATACACCACTACTAATCCATTTTCCCACTAAATATTCAAAATCGAATTCAAAACCCAAATTTCCGTTCAAATCAAACTAGGCCAGAAATTCGATGATTTACGCAAGTTAAATATGGGGGAGATCATCTAATACAAGTCCTAATCATATCTCTATATCATTTAAGCTCAATCGAATTAATCACATAAACCCTAATTTTTATATTAAACAAGATTAAATCGAAATGGAATAATTACCTTAATTTTATGATTAGGCGAAGGATTATAGATCGGATTAGATGGTGGAGTTTAGAAAAATGCTCGGAATTAGAGTATAGTTTCACTGTGTGTAAGTTCTTAACTGTGTGAGGATTTTCTGGTAAAAATTTTAGATCCGGCGAATTCCCGTCGTATTTATAGGGCAAAACGATGCGTCGTATTGAAAAATTGGGATGCGCCGTATCTATTTAATCTCGTTGACTAGTCAATGAGTCCTATTTAATCAGAGATACGGCGCTTTGGATATTTAGATCCGCCGTATCGCTAAGTTAGTGAACGAAATTTAAATAAGGAACGTACCTTGGCCTCCGCAACACAATTCCTCATACATCAAATCGGGGTTAAACGGTCATACCATGTGATATAAATGAATTCAAAATAAGAGCAATAGGCATAAACGTTTTATTAATAATTGCAATCTTATTGTTTAGTGGATAAGGATTTATTCCGAGGTTAGGAACAAATATCGTTTTTAAGCATACAAAATTAAGATTACAATTTGAATCAGATGTATAATATGGATAATAAAATTGAGATTATATTGTAGAGAAATTTCCTTTGGGCAGGTTGAATTATCGTAGAGGTTACCTGAAATTCTATTTCAAGAATTTAAGACGTTCAATGTTACCAGTATTGAATTTTCCTCCACTCTCGTTGTCTTATGTTTGATCACTCCCGCTAGCTTCTCTCGGTTTGGTTCAGAATGTAATCTTTCATGGTGATGCTCGAGCCATCATTTATCCTGAAAATAAACAACTTGTGCACGAGAGTAGCGGACCGATCAAAGTAAATATCAAAAATCAACTATATTTATCAAATTATATTCGTCGTATTAACAAAGGTTAATGCGTCGTATTTTCGTTACGTTTCAAAATATAAGATTTTTTATTCAGAAGATACGCCGTATTGACAGAGATCGATGCGTCGTATCTGTTTAATAATTCGAAAACTGTTTTTAATTAAAATAATAGATACGCCGTATCTGCTAAGGCAGATGCGTCGTATCGCATTAACGTTTAGAAAAAAAAATTATCAAAAACAGATACGCCGTATCTTGGGGAAAAGATGCGTCGTATCAAATTAATTAAACGCGTTGTATTTTATAAAAAATTAAACGCAATACGCCGTATCTGAGAAATCAGATGAGCCGTATTGTTCGATTTAGCTCAGTACAACGAGCAGAACACAGAAAATACGAAAAATAAAAACAAATAAAAACACAAACGAAAATAAACACAAAGAAAAGCAAACAAATATCACACAAAACAGAAAATTTGCAAAATAATACAATGAATGCAAATTAATCTAATATACAACACAGAATTAGCGGTTAGATAAAAAAAAATTAAAAGCCTAATTAAAATACTAATCAAATTAACAGATAATAACAATTCACTCCCCGGCAACGGCGCCAAAAACTTGATGCGTGCGGTGTGTCGTTGCGGTTTAGCAGTATTAATGCCTACTCAAGTTTTAAATTTATATTTAGCCGACTTATCAATAACACACACACTTAACGAGCAGTGTACCCGGTCAGTATGAATATAATGGTAAGTAGAGTGTCGATCACTAAGAGTGGAACGTATTATCTAGTTATTCTAATCAGTATTTTAATATATTAAGTTAGCTATACAACCTAATCTAACGCAAGGGGGTTCAGCCTGAGAGACTGGCACGATTTGGTTGCAATTAAATAATAAACTAAACCAATAGGCACGAATCAGCGAATAGCACACACGTACACAGATAAATACTTGAGACAATAAGAAGATCTGTCCTTATGATTAAGTAGATTGTCACTTGTTTTATTGATAGTTTTATATGAAGTGTATGTAGTTAATCCTTTCTCGTTGGTCATATTCTTATCGGCGAGTAAACCATTAATGATTACTTATGTCTAAAAGTTATTCCTAAGTGATCAATTTAGTAACAACCGTGGGAGCCACATTATTTTCCGCAGTCAAATGCGCAGGCCACTAATAAACACAGAGGTTATCAATGCACTAATAAGTAGTAACCAAAGACATCAACATATAAACTTTAATTGATGGGAAAGCAGTTTTAAGGGAGTGCAATCTTTCCGTTGTCACATTACACAAGCCATCAATCCTGATGAATTAAAGTTTACTAACACAATAAAACAAAACTACTTAATGAATTAAACACATGCAGCACCTTCTTACAGCTCTTGTATCTTCGTTCGGGTGTGTCTTGTGCTGCCTATTCGTCTGAATTCGTCCTAGGTTTCTGGTCTTCGAACCTCGTATATAATATTATCCTCTCAAATTCGTCTGGTCTTGGGGTATTTATAGTTTCCGTCTGAGAGTAAGATGCGGCGCATCTAGTAAGTGGATGCGGCGCATTGACTTAACTTCGCGTAGGGTCCAAGATTAATATATTCAGGAATATTCGTACACCGCCAGAAGATGCGGCGTATCTTCATTCTTGGATGCGGCGCATGTCCTTTGCCGTCTTGGATAATATCTTGTGAAATCTTGATAGCGATGCGCCGTATGTAATAAGCAAGATGCGGCGCATCTGGAGCAAAATAGTCTTGATCTTGTGCATTTCGGTAGACTCTTAACTTCTTGCATGTTTTGCTCCATAATTAGTCCAAAATCGCCAAGTTTCACCAAATGCTTGTTTTTACCTGAGAATTACAAAAGTAAACGATTAAGTATCAATCCTCATACATAATATAATAAAACAAGTCAAATTAATAGGATAAATGATAGTAATAAAATGTACTTATTTGAGTTCATCATATGTGCATAAAAAACTTGTAAAAAGGGTATATATGTAATTATTCAATTTGGGAGGGATATATATGCAATTTGGCCTTTGAAAGTAACAATATTTGCGGGAAAAGTTGTTATAAACTTTCCTTTATATTTCATGTTCATTTTTTTAGGTAAAGAGTTTCTCTGATAAATGTATTACTACAAAAAAAAAAAAAAAAAAAAAAAAATAAAAAAAAAAAAAAAGTTTAAATACACATGATGTATGTGAAATCCCACATCTCAGCCCGTTATAGGCGAAAACAAGCTCACCATTTGTGCTTCAAACTAAACCTATCATAAAAAAGACAACCAATCTTATGAACTACAACAAGGTAATTAAACAACCACTAACTAAATTATGTCTAAAAATCATGCAATTAGCACATCGAGTAGGAGTCCATTCGTATTCAATAGTAATTTTTTCGTAAACGAATCCCTCATCATCCAAATTCGGGATAGCAATAACCATTGAGTTCTTCAAAGTGTTTTCAGCACCTACTTCAATCATAGTAAGTGCAAAGCTATTTCTTTCCCATGATTCGTTGCAAAACGTACTGGTAAACGAATCAGTCATCAACGGTTTGCCAATCTTTATTGCTATAACACTAAGACCATCAATAGTGAATGCCGCCAATAGAACATCATGAAGTATAAACCAAACCGGAACACGAGTTAACTCCTCTTTTTTCAAACAAGTAGAAGTATTCCATTTTTTAAGAATTATCGGTATGGTACGAATCATCCACGGACCATTCTCAAGAACATCATCAGCCCCTTTTTTGGAACTAAATTTGAAAGAGAAAAAACCATTGGCATTCATCATAATCTTTTGTATGCCATATTTTCCCTAATCATGAGAAACATAATTATGAACAACTAGAAACGCTACACGTTTACCAATGAAATAACCATATATGAATTAGCCAATCTGCCACTTACGTCCTCCACAAATGATCTAGGTATCACTACTTCGAATTCGCTAGAGCAGCCGTAGTAAGAACACGAAAGTTAACTTGAGTTTTGTTTCTACAATCGTTAAGCATATTGATGCGCGGTTTTACGACCTTACAACAGGTTTTACCTCTCGAGGGATCTCAAGAGGCTTGCAATCCCCACCAGGCAGTGTACCTGACCGATGTAGTATAGTGAAGTGGCAAGTACCGGGGGATTGATCGTTCTCTAGGGGAATAGTGTCGTTAGGATTGAAAAACTACTCTAATAGGTCTAAGGGTGAGGGAAGATTCTTTTTGTATTTTTTTATATTTTTATGAAAGCAAGTAAAATCTCGGGTTTGAAGGAGTGGGCGGAATTAGTTGCTAGTCAACTAACCCAAATAACTACAATTGCAAATAAAATAAAATAACTGAAAATAAAAAGGTTGTGGAACTTATATGGAGAGAAATGTGTTTACTTAGATTTCCTTACTCCCTAACTATCTTTTACCGGTTGATTAGTGTGTATTAATTGCGTGGATGACGGGTGTATTCCTTAATACCAATTGTGGGGTGGCGTACGTACTTCCCCAACTCTACAAGCTCCTACTTCACTCCTATGTCGAGCCGGCTAAGAAGCTCCTAACATGGGATCACTAGAATTCGCTCATGCATTAAATACAACCATAAAAACCTTAGTACGCATTGGTTCATGTTTCTTAAGACGTTCAAGCAAGTTACCGTATAGGAGGTTAGCCAGTTTTCTTAAGCCTAACATCGATAAACAATCATCCAATACAATTGATAACACACCAACAACTAATAATCAATAGTTAGGTTTCATTAGATCTAAGCAAACACAAGATAAATCTAGCCTAGCATGTTAATTAAAAGACAAGAACAAGATATAATCAAACAACACATAGACATATTGAATGATTAATTGATTACTTATCTTCAATTAAACATGGGAGATCCAAGGGTATAAAACCCTTAAAAATGGCAGAAAATTCGTCTTAGGGTTTCTCCTCACAAAGTTGCACACTAATGACAAAAAATTATGAAAGTATATATAGGAAAACAGATCTGACGGCGTCACCCTTTGGGTCGTGACGCCGTCACCTCGCCGCGGTTAGGGTTTCTTGATGGCCTTCTTGACGCCGTCCCCTTTTAATCCTCCAAAATCCTCTCTGGCGCGTGGGGTTGACGCCTTCACAATTGTGCTTGACGCCGTCTCTCTTTAACTTAAACCGTGACGGCCTTGATCACCTTAAAGGGTGACGCCGTCAGACTTCCTTTGTAAAACTTTCTGGCGCGTCACGTGTATTTGTCATATCCACCTCTTTTGCCAAGCCGTGACGCCGTCAGGAGCAATCCTTGACGCCGTCACGTGTACTTTTCCAGCAGCTTTGGAGACTTTGTCATTTTCTTCACTTTTATGCTCCAAAAACGTCCAAAATGCTTCCTTTTCCAGATTTCTTCTCCAAAGTACCTAAAATGACAAAAGGAACGTTTTAGGGAAATATTTGATCAAATAAATACGATTTAGGGCTTAAATGACCCCCTAAAAGCGGTACACTTTTCGCTTCATCAAATACCCTTACACTTGAGATTTGCTTGTCCTCAAGCAAATGCGCTTTTATTCTAATCAAAATACAAGTTAGGGGTCATTTAACGCTAATATAAAAGTAATTACAACAAATAGTCATTCCACTTTAATCATAATAAGCACGGAGATTACAAACTAGCACCTCACAAGTAGTGTTTAGATACTCACATCTCTCAGGTGTCATAAAAGTATATCTCATAAATGAAAACGGATAATATCTCTCACTACCTGTCATAGCAAATAGATTACCATAGGCTTGGGAAAGGATCAAAAACCTCCTCCACTAGGCGTAAGCACCTAAGATAAACTATCAAAGAGGGCTTTTAAACGGGTTATAACGTTAGGTGTAGGGATATGATAAACACGGTTTTGTTGGATAGAGGATATTTTACTGGTGGCGAGTTAAAGATCTTGATTAATTACATGTACAATATGGCGTTGCTAAGCCAAGACTAGACTCGACTTAAGCTAAAAAGAAAATAACAAAAAACTAAAAATAAACATAAAATAAAACGGGATGGTAGTCCGTATGTTTTTTTTTTCTACTTTTCTTTTTCTCATTTTTTTGTATTTTTCTTGATTTTTTTGATTTTTTTTTTCTTTTTTCATACGCTCTTGCCCTACCATCCAAAATAATACATCATAGGGGCGTCGCATCCCCCTTACACTTGAACTTTTACATAACTTTACAATTAACTATTCTAATTACTCGAATTAAGATAATCGAAACACTTGGAGTACTTTTAAAATATTTAGCACATATGGAGGTAATAATGTTGTTCTTCCCCATTACTCCATTACACTAGTACTTTACCCATGAGTCCCAATCGTCCCAAAACAATATGTACAAGGATATGACTCGACTTAGCAACCATGTAATCAATTAGATAATTAACTAAGGGTTTAAACAAATGTTGTCACAATAATGCACTAAAAATGAGTGCATACAAGGTAGGCTAAGGCGATTTGGGTGTACATTTAAGTGGGGTGTAAACAAATTCTTACTTTAAGTAAAATGCTTAAAGTTAGAAACGAAAAGATAGGCTCTGAGGGGTGTACTAGGGGTATCGTGTACTAAAAATGAGTACAACGCAAAGGGTGTGAGAGAATTACTTGACCAATGTAGCCAATGTAATTATAACAAAAACACAGGTGTAAAACAATGGGTTAATCCTAATGCCTCTTATCATGTAGTAAATCTAACTACACGAATGTAGTCTCACTTGTGGCCTCGGAATGGTCCTAACGCAAGTTCTAGAATCTAAGTGCTACCGGTACACACATCATAGCATAAATGCTTTTCCTACCAATTCTAGGGGCGAACCTCACATATTTGGGGGTGGAAAATTTTTTAGTGGTACGGTTTTGTGCTAGTCATATAACTCCTATCCATGAGACGCTCATTAAGATCAAAGTTTCACTCCTATATGTTGTAAAAAAATTTAAATTTGGCACTAAAATTGCCTTAACAGGTATTTCTCTCAGTTTTATTACACATCTACCATTAAACAAACGAAAAATAAAGCGTAATTGCATTCTCTAAAGTATCGTACTTTACCCCCCCCCCCTTACACTTAAGATGAACATTGTCCCCAATGTTCAAATAACAAGATGTAAAAGTAAATAAGGTAAAAGAATGAAATCAAATACTCCCCTGATTCGTTTGGTGGATAAAGAGGTAACATGGTTAGATCTTCTTTCAAGGTAATGTTGAAGCTCCAAGACTAAAGCATCGCCAAAAGCTAGATTCCACATACATCTCCTTGTCCAAAATAACCTGTTAAACCTGAGAAAACAAACACGAAAACCTGCATAACATCGGCGGGATAAATCTATATAAGGATATAATGCTTGTGGAATGATTATTTTGCAGATTCCTGGAGTTTATAAGTTAGAGATTTAATAAAAACTTTTTATGATTCCGGTAGAAAAACAAAACTTTCAAAAATTTCAGAAAATTAAAACCTGACGCCGTCAGAAATGATCTGACAGAATTCTCATGTTAAGTTTCCGGAAAATTTCTGAAAAAACCTATACCTTACTTCCTGGAATTCCTGCAAAACATCATTATGACTCGATACAAGCATTTGACTCAAACAATTACTAATATGTATGTTAATTTAATATTGTTATGATTCATGTTCATTTGTTCTAATAAACCGATTTGGATTTCTCTTACACTTAACTTTTGCAAAATACCTTTATATGTAGTTAAGACGAAGTTAAAAACAAGATAAAGCATTTTCACAATTTAGTTTTGAACATGAATCAATAATAATAAAAATTAAACATACATACGGAAGCAAATAAAAACAAACAAATAAATAAACACACAAAGCAAATAAAGCTTGGGTTGCCTCCCAAGAAGCGCTTTTCTTTATTAACGAGTCTTGTAGCTAGACTCAAAGTCACGGGTTCTACGTGATTCCATCATTGGTCACGGTTCCTAGGCCATTCTCATTTCCGGTTTTATATTCCGGTCCTAATTTCAAACAATCCTTGTAGAAACCGGATATCCTTTCCATAACATAGTCTACTCCTTTATTTCTATCCTCATCATTCCTATAGTAGACCGCTTGCTTAACCTCCTTCTCAACATTTGACAAGTGTTGGAATTGCTCTATCTTATATGGCATTTGGTAGTTTACCTCATCGGTCTCATCCTTAAATCTAACTATCCCTAAGGAAGGTTCATAGGTCATTCTAGAGACCTCAACAAATGGTTTTCCAAAAACTACTTGAGTTAAGCATGCATCGACTATTGGGCGGATATCTTCTACAATTACAAAGTCGGTGACATAGGTGAAGTTTCCTACATAAACCGGTAATCCCTTAACTCTTCCCGTGAAGTTACTCATCCAACCCTTATCAGGGAACATCCTATACCCAAGTTGATTTTTCATTATCAAGTTGTAGTGGGCTCTAGTCATGATGTTTATGGGCGATCTAAGGTCGATGTAAGCTTTCCACACATGCAAATGTCCGATGTTGCATGGTATGTTGAGATTAGAAGGGTCGCCTATTTTTATAATTGGTCTACTGATGCGCGTGATGTGTCGTTGCGGTTTAGCAGTTTTAATGCCTACTCAAGTTTTAAATTTATATTTAGCCGACTTATCAATAACACACACACTTAACGAGCAGTGTACCCGGTCAGTATGAAGATAATGGTAAGTAGAGTGTCGATCACTAAGAGTGGAACGTATTATCTAGTTATTCTAATCAGTATTTTAATATCCTAACGCAAGGGGGTTTCAGCCTGAGAGACTGGCACGATTTGTTGCAATTAAAATAATAAAATAAACCAATAGGCACGAATCAGCAAGTAGCACACACGTACACAGATAAATACTCGAGACAATAAGAGGGCTGTCCTTATAATTAAGTAGATTGTCACTTGTTTTATTGATAGCTTTATATGAAGTGTATGTAGTTAATCCTTTCTCGTTGGTCCTATTCTTATCGGCGAGTAAACCCTTAATGATTACTTATGTCTAAAAGTTATTCCTAAGTGATCAATTTAGAAACAACCGTGGGAGCCACATTATGTCCCGCAGTCAAATGCCCGCAAGCCACTAATAAACACAGAGGTTATCAATGCACTAATAAGTAGTAACCAAAGACATCAACATATAAACTTTAATTGATGGGAAAGCAAGTATTAAAGGGAGTGCAATCTTTCCGTTGTCACATTACACAAGCCACCAATCCTGATGAATTAAAGTTTGCTAACACAATAAAACAAAACTACTTAATGAATTAAATACATGCAGCACCTTCTTACAGCTCTTGTATCTTTGATTTGGGTGTGTCTTGTGCTGCCTCCTTGACTGAATTCGTCCTTTGTTCCTACTGTTCGGTCTTCGGTGTTAGGGTTTTGGAACTTTTTCAATTCGTCTGGTCTACGGGGTATTTATAGTTTCTGTCTGAGGGAAGATGCGGCGCATCTACTAGGTAGATGCGGCGCATGTACTTAACTTCGCGTGGGGTCCAAGATTATAATATTCAGGAATATTCGTACACCGCCAGAAGATGCGGCGTAACTCTTTATTAGATGCGGCGCATGTCCTCTGTATCTTGGATCGTATCTGGTGATATCTTGATAGAGATGCGGCGCATGTTGAGAGTGAGATGCGGCGCATCTGGAGCAGAATTGACTTGATCTTGTCCATGTCAGTAGACTTTCACTTTATGCACGTTTTGCTCCTTAATTAGTCCAAAATAGCTAAGTTTCACCAAATGCTTGTTTTTACCTGAGAATTACAAAAGTAAACAATTAAGTATCAATCCTCATACATAATATAGTAAAACAAGTCAAATTAATAGGATAAATGATAGTAATAAAATGTACTTATTTGAGTTCATCAAATATCCCCCCACTTGAACTTTACTTGTCCCCAAGTAAACCTTAGAATTTCATTTATGAAAATGTATCCTAAAAGATGTTAGGATTTATTTTTATATTTAAGCATGTATTCGTTCATTTCATAATCACACAACTAAACACTTAACGAATTAGAAGTAAAATAAAATAAGTCGATAAAAGCAAATCTAATCGTTTAACTGTCCAGTCGCGACGAATATTCTATCATAAGCTTGGCAAGTATACACATCTCCACCACTAAAGCTAAGGAATAACAAGTCTAAAGCGGTAAAAAGGGTTTTTAGGCTTAAGGGTTAATTATTCTCTTTCACTATCGATCTCAAATTCCAGAAAAGGCGACAAAATCACAAATACATGATCGAATCCACGAACACGATACTTGCAATTGCTCAAATCCTTAACTCGAATAGGCTAAAGATAGGTCCAAACTTCACCAATAATAATATATCAAAAAGGGCGACAAAATCATAAATACATAGCCGAATCCACGACTACGATACTTAAGATTGCTCAAATCCCTAATCTCAATAAATCAAAGGTTCGGTTGGATAAAGAATAATATAGGGCATGGATAACATTTGGGATATAAATTGGTGTAAAATAAAAATAAACAAAACAAATAAATTAAAATCCTAAGTGTGGTTAATCACTATCCCAACCATCCCATGAATAAGACTCATATCATTGAATAACTCACGCTTTAACACTTGAAACACACGCTTTAGGTAGACACGAATTATACTCAACAAAATCTTAATCAAAGAATAAACCTTAACTGGCGTTCCCATAACTGCCAATTCCCATTCAATCCATAGATATAATACAACAAATAGTGGTGATATCGACCACTTACATAACTTTACATAAGTTGGTTAAAATAAGCATCCAACTTTTCTTTCTTTTTCTTTTCTCATTTTTTCGATTTTTTATTTTTTTATTTTTTTATTTTTTTTTATTTTATTTTTAACTTGAAACATAAACATAGATGTGTAAAATTTCACCACATCACCAAAACAATAATTCTGGATAATTTTTCCATACTTTTCATGACTTCAAAAATAACGGTAATAGTGAAAGTAGTAAACACACGAAAAATAAACTCAAAGATATACAATATTTACTTTCACTCCAATTTGCATTGTGCAATTTCCCGACCTAACCATAGATAATGAATTACGCACACGAACACAGGTAATGTAAGGAAACACACTCTGCCTATAGCAATTAACCAACCACGGATTCTAATCTACAGGGTAGGCTAAGGTGTAAGGGTGTAACGAAACATTTTAAACATAGGTGTAAGAAACGAAAGGAATGGCTCTGAGTGTTTTTCTAGGGGTATCTTACTCTAAAAATGAGAGTAACAAAAGGGTTTATACGGAGGTTAACTAACCAGTGTAGTTAGCTAATAA
The DNA here is from genome assembly GCA_021014915.2 of Artemisia tridentata subsp. tridentata. Taxonomy (NCBI): domain Eukaryota; kingdom Viridiplantae; phylum Streptophyta; class Magnoliopsida; order Asterales; family Asteraceae; genus Artemisia; species Artemisia tridentata. Next base: position 53,824,459 of record CP139506.1, read on the forward strand.
CACATAACATATAAAGGCTATTTGGTGTAATCCTAGAATTTTACCAATTTAGACAAGTCATTCCAATTATATAAATAATACTCATTATGGTGGTCTCGAATAGTATACAAGCCAAGTTCTAAAGTTTACAAGTCACCGGCACACTCATAGATTTGTGAATTTTGAAAAATCACAATTTTTGAAAATAACGTCATGTGTGCAGTTATGTAACTTAGATCTTAAACAAAAACATGCTAAAAATTTTTTAAGTTTGATATATTAAGCACATTTTAAGCATAATTTTTGAAAAAGTTTAGGACAAGTAAGTGTTAAGTGTTCTAATTCTCCAATCCCCCCACTTAAGTTAAACAACGTCCTCGTTGTTTGTATAAAAGGTTAAAAACTGGAAAATAAAAGAATTAGAACAGAAAAACTCCCCTGAGATTTGCTCGGTATGATCCTCCATTAGTATAAAAGCAAAAATCAACTTCTTGTGGATTAGAACGTTAAAGCTTCATACTTGATGTATCCACAGGAAATCCAGGAAACTATAATACCACCAACACTTTAAAACACACCTAAGATAAGAAAGGTTCAAACTTGCATAATACATTAGTAGTTAGGAAAAAATAAAACTTAAAATTAAAACTGAAAATCATCAGGTCAGTCGATGCGCCGTATCTTATTGAAGAAGATACGCCGTATCGAGCCTGGAATAATACGGATCAGAATAAAGATGCGCCGCATCCTTAACCAGGGATGCGCCGCATTAAAATAAACTGATAAATAGTTTTAAAGTCGAAAATAAAAATGCAGAAAAATAAAATAAGATATGACCATTGCAGGAGATGCGTCGCATCTCAGAATTGAGATGCGCCGTATCCTCATGCGGCCTGGACTGACTCGACACAGAATAGTAAAATAAAATAAAATAAAAGATAAGCATGGGTTGCCTCCCACGAAGCGCTTGTTTTTGTTCGAGTCACGAGCCTGACTCCACCCTTATTTACTGTGTAATAGGGTGTTGTTCCCCCCACTTGGGATCAAGTGCGGATGATAGTAGCAATAAACACGAAAGGAGTGTAAATTTGCTAGTAAAGATGGAAGAAATAAATGAAGATCATACCTTGGCAATACATGTACATCTTTCCTATTCATACCCGGTTTGGTTGATAAATTGGATGACTTGACCACTTTATCTGAAAGAGTAGTGTGTTGAGGAAAAATGAGTCTCCTTTCTTCTCGATTAGTCTCTTTGGTAGTAAGGTGTCCCTTGACTTCCGCAGAAGATGAGAAAGGGTCTTTAGCAAGTAAAAGTTCGAGTTCCTCAATACCCTTCATAGGGTCGACATCATCATCATCTTCGATCATAGCAATGTTTAAGAGCTCATCACTAAATTCTTCCTCGAGCTCCACCAAAAACGGGTTGATCACAGGTGCTTCAATAGGTAGTGTGATAAATTTCACCTCATCATCTTTTTGTTTTGCAACCTGTTTAGGAAAACTAGCAAGATTATTAGTAACGGGATCAATTATATTAAATAAATTTGTACCACTTTTTGTTGTAAGTGACTCCAATTCGTCTTGTGAGTCTCCATCTTCAACTAATGGTCTTGCAATTTCATCTTTATCCCGAATAGCCGCCTCAAATAAGTCATCCCACATTTCTTCAAAATCCTTTGTAGGGTCATAATCTGGCTCATCCGCTCCACATCTAAATATTTCCGTTCGTTGTGGGAATTGCGGTATGCCATCGTACGCAATAGCATCAAACTTTTCAATATCAGAATACTCATTATCTTCATCCGAGGGAATATTATCATGGTGTTTTTGATATGATGAGAATATATTTTCCATCTCGGGTGGAAAATTACAAGTAATAGCACTATACACCATTGTCCCACATTCGTCTTCATTTTCGTCATAGGCACTTTCGGATGAATAAGCTTCTTTGTAAACAATTGACGGATTTTCATTTAAATCAAACACTTGTGACTCTTCTTCATCTTGGGCAACTTCCAGAGAAATAACATCATCAATAACTATTGCCGGAAACCTAATTGCGCCAAAATCGTATGACTCTTCTTCATCATTATCATTTGATAAAGTCCAAGTGTGTCGGAATGGCAATTCGTTTCTTTCATGCCTTGACTTTTCTCGTCCTAAAATCAAGTATTCTTCCATAGTGACTTCTTTATCCTCGATGACTTGCGCACCATATCTTGCTCTTTCCCAATCGTAGATCCCATTATTGCTCAAGGCTCTTTCCTCTCCAAGTCTAATATATTCTTCCATTGTAAGATCCGGATCGTCCATCTTCCTGAAATAAAACTTACTCTTGCAAAAGAAGGGTGAAACGATCAAAGTAAAAATAAAAGTTTCTGATATCAGCTGTTGATGCGCCGTATCCTATAAATGGGATACGCCGTATCTTATAATCGTTAAAATTTAATCAGACTTTATTCAGAAAATAGATACGCCGCTTTAGAATTTAAGAATGCGCCGTATCGAATTAATTAATCAAAAATCAGCTTATCTAATTAAAATTAAATGCGTCGTATTAACGAAAGTTAATGCGCCGTATTTTCGTTACGTTTAAAAATAAAAGATTTTTGATTCAGCAAGATGCGCCGTATCGACAGAGATCGATACGCCGTATCTGTTTAATAATTCGCAAACTGTTTTTAATCAAAATAATAGATACGCCGTATCTGCTAAAGCAGATGCGTCGTATGGCGTTAATGTTTAGAAAAATTTTTATCAAAAACAGATACGCCGTATCTGCAAAAGCAGATGCGTCGTATTACTTTATCGCTTAGAAAAATTTTCTTATTAAAAACAGATACGCCGTATCTTAGGGAAAAGATGCGTCGTATCGAATTAATTAAACGCGTTGTATTAAAAAAATTAAACGCAATACGCCGTATCTGAGAGATCAGATGCGCCGTATCGTCTGATTTAGCACAGTACAACGATAGCAGAACAGAAAAATACGAAAAATAAAAACAAAAATTAAACACACAAACAAAAATAAACACACAAAAATAAAAGAAAACAATTAACACACAATACAACAAATATGCAAAATAGTACAATGATGCAATTAATCTAATAAAAAGAAAAAACTAATTAAAATACTAATCAAATTAACAGATAATAACAATTCACTCCCCGGCAGCGGCGCCAAAAACTTGATGCGCGTGATGTGTCGTTGCGGTTTAGCAGTTTTAATGCCTACTCAAGTTTTAAATTTATATTTAGCCGACTTATCAATAACACACACACTTAACGAGCAGTGTACCCGGTCAGTATGAAGATAATGGTAAGTAGAGTGTCGATCACTAAGAGTGGAACGTATTATCTAGTTATTCTAATCAGTATTTTAATATCCTAACGCAAGGGGGTTTCAGCCTGAGAGACTGGCACGATTTGTTGCAATTAAAATAATAAAATAAACCAATAGGCACGAATCAGCAAGTAGCACACACGTACACAGATAAATACTCGAGACAATAAGAGGGCTGTCCTTATAATTAAGTAGATTGTCACTTGTTTTATTGATAGCTTTATATGAAGTGTATGTAGTTAATCCTTTCTCATTGGTCCTATTCTTATCGGCGAGTAAACCCTTAATGATTACTTATGTCTAAAAGTTATTCCTAAGTGATCAATTTAGAAACAACCGTGGGAGCCACATTATGTCCCGCAGTCAAATGCCCGCAAGCCACTAATAAACACAGAGGTTATCAATGCACTAATAAGTAGTAACCAAAGACATCAACATATAAACTTTAATTGATGGGAAAGCAAGTATTAAAGGGAGTGCAATCTTTCCGTTGTCACATTACACAAGCCACCAATCCTGATGAATTAAAGTTTGCTAACACAATAAAACAAAACTACTTAATGAATTAAATACATGCAGCACCTTCTTACAGCTCTTGTATCTTTGATTTGGGTGTGTCTTGTGCTGCCTCCTTGACTGAATTCGTCCTTTGTTCCTACTGTTCGGTCTTCGGTGTTAGGGTTTTGGAACTTTTTCAATTCGTCTGGTCTACGGGGTATTTATAGTTTCTGTCTGAGGGAAGATGCGGCGCATCTACTAGGTAGATGCGGCGCATGTACTTAACTTCGCGTGGGGTCCAAGATTATAATATTCAGGAATATTCGTACACCGCCAGAAGATGCGGCGTAACTCTTTATTAGATGCGGCGCATGTCCTCTGTATCTTGGATCGTATCTGGTGATATCTTGATAGAGATGCGGCGCATGTTGAGAGTGAGATGCGGCGCATCTGGAGCAGAATTGACTTGATCTTGTCCATGTCAGTAGACTTTCACTTTATGCACGTTTTGCTCCTTAATTAGTCCAAAATAGCTAAGTTTCACCAAATGCTTGTTTTTACCTGAGAATTACAAAAGTAAACAATTAAGTATCAATCCTCATACATAATATAGTAAAACAAGTCAAATTAATAGGATAAATGATAGTAATAAAATGTACTTATTTGAGTTCATCATCTACCTAGGAAGTATGGTGTCTCGGGGTCATCGAATAAGTCTGTATGATATGCGCGCTCTTCCTTAGTGGGTAGCCTATTGAAGTAGTCCTCATCATCATCTACTTCTTCAATCTCACTTTTACTAACTTCTTTATCAACCTCGACTTTCTTAACCTCATCCCTAGGTTCACTATTATCCTCATTCCTATCAATTGGTTTAATAGTGACAATGTTGACGAAGTGGACGTGTTTGGATGAAGAGGGGTCTTTTACTTAAGGTCCGCTATTTGTGTTCCTAGCGTCCTTATGTGGAGGTGATAGAACTTGGTTATTGAGGGCTTTCAATAAGTTGTCAATTTTATTGGTCATCTCCGTTTGTTGTTGATTGAATTCGGATTCAAACTTGGCCAAACGAGCTTCTTGAGATGCCATAAATTGGGACATCAATCCTTCAAATTTAATGGTACTACCATAATTGTTGGAAGGATTGTTATTGAAAGTACGGTTCGAGGGTGAACCGCTTGATTGGAAACGATTAGGTGGGTTGGAAGAATTGGTATGTTGTGCGTTTTGGTTTTGTTTCCACCTAAGGTTTGGGTGATTTTTCCATGAGGGGTTGTATGAATCACCGTAGGGGTTTGGCTCGGGTTTGAAAGTGTACCACTTGTCTCCCGCTCCGTCGGTACGCGAGGATGTGTAGTCCGCAAAAGCTTGTTCGGGGAGTTCCACGCAATCACGAGTGTCATGGGGACCACTACATAATTCACATGAAGAAGTGATTTTGTTCACTTGGCTTGAAGGTTTAAGAGCCTCGTAGGATTTCATAAGAAACTTGACTTGGTCTTCAAGTTCTATGATCCTACGGTCGGAAGTGCTTGAATTGTTCGAAGGCAAAGATATTGCCTTGACCGTTTTATTCAAATCACGGGGATCACTCCAACTTTCGTTGTCATAAAGAGCAAGATCTTCCAGGAGAGCCCATGATTGTTCCGCACTTAGATCACGTAGCATACCACCGGCCGATTGGTCAATGGTTTGCCTCGTGGAGAGATTGATATGGTCATAGAAGATTTGGACTTGGAGCCAAAGTTCTATGCCATGGTGAGGGACTTTTTGGAGTAAGTCCTTGAATCGAGTCCATGCCTCGTAGAGGGTTTCGCCTTGACGTTGTTGGAACATCAAGATATCATTCCTTAGCTTGGTAGTTCTTCCTGGTGGGAAAAACTGAGCAAGGAAACGAGTGGTGAGATCATCCCAAGAGGTGATGGATCCTGCGGGTAGACGCTCTAGCCATTGACTAGCTTGGTCCCGCAGAGAGAATTGAAAGAGACGCAATCGGGTCGTCTCTCGAGTGGCAACATCAAGGTCTATGGAATCAACAATTTTGAGAAAGTCCTTGAGATGTTGATTAGGATCTTCGGAACGAAGTCCATGGAATGCGCATCCGCTTTGCACCAACCGGATGGTGTCGGATCGCAAAGGAGTGACATTGGCTCCTTGAGTGAGCTCAATGGTGTTTCGATAGCCATGGTGGCTAGGACGGGAGTAGTCTCCTAAGGTACGGGCTCTAGGAGGTGGGTGTTGTTGTGGTGGTGGGTTGTTGGGATCAAGGATATTACCACCTTCCATGATGTCGGATGGTAATGGTTACGAACAAAGAAACGAAGAAAAAAAAGATAGACTAAAGAAAACCTAGAAAAATAAAATAAAAATCTCACTAGAAATGAATCTAGTGAGTAGACCAAATAAAATAAAAATTCAACCTAAACAATAACTATTCCCCGGCAGCGGCGCCAAAAACTTGATGCGTGGTTTTGCGACCTTACAACAGGTTTTACCTCTCGAGGGATCTCAAGAGGCTTGCAATCCCCACCAGGCAGTGTACCTGACCGATGTAGTATAGTGTAGTGGCAAGTACCGGGGGATTGATCGTTCTCTAGGGGAATAGTGTCGTTAGGATTGAAAAACTACTCTAATAGGTCTAAGGGTGAGGGAAGATTCTTTTTGTATTTTTATATTTTTATGAAAGCAAGTAAAATCTCGGGTTTGAAGGAGTGGGCGATTAGTGTGAATTAATTGCGTGGATGACGGGTGTATTCCTTAATACCAATCGTGGGGTGGCGTACGTACTTCCCCAACTCTACAAGCTCCTACTTCACTCCTATGTCGAGCCGGCTAAGAAGCTCCTAACATGGGATCACTAGAATTCGCTCATGCATTAAATACAACCATAAAAACCTTAGTACGCATTGGTTCATGTTTCTTAAGACGTTCAAGCAAGTTACCGTATAGGAGGTTAGCCAGTTTTCTTAAGCCTAACATCGATAAACAATCATCCAATACAATTAATAACACACCAACAACTAATAATCAATAGTTAGGTTTCATTAGATCTAAGCAAACACAAGATAAATCTAGCCTAGCATGTTAATTAAAAGACAAGAACAAGATATAATCAAACAACACATAGACATATTGAATGATTAATTGATTACTTATCTTCAATTAAACATGGGAGATCCAAGGGTATAAAACCCTTAAAAATGGCAGAAAATTCGTCTTAGGGTTTCTCCTCACAAAGTTGCACACTAATGACAAAAAATTATGAAAGTATATATAGGAAAACAGATCTGACGGCGTCACCCTTTGGGTCGTGACGCCGTCACCTCACCGCGGTTAGGGTTTCTTGATGGCCTTCTTGACGCCGTCCCTTTTTAATCCTCCAAAATCCTCTCTGGAGCGTCAGGGGTTGACGCCGTCACAATTGTGCTTGACGCCGTCTCTCTTTAACTTAAACCGTGACGGCCTTGATCACCTTAAAGGGTGACGCCGTCAGACTTCCTTTGTAAAACTTTCTGGCGCGTCACGTGTATTTGTCATATCCACCTCTTTTGCCAAGCCGTGACGCCGTCAGGAGCAATCCTTGACGCCGTCACGTGTACTTTTCCAGCAGCTTTGGAGACTTTGTCGTTTTCTTCACTTTTATGCTCCAAAAACGTTCAAAATGCTTCCTTTTCCAGATTTCTTCTCCAAAGTACCTAAAATGACAAAAGGAACGATTTAGGGCAATATTTGATCAAATAAATACGATTTAGGGCTTAAATGACCCCCTAAAAGCGGTATACTTTTCGCTTTATCAAATATCAACTAATGAACTCAAGGTATTACCATTAGTTTTTTCCCCAGAATCATCCACTTGCATTCTTGGGTTAGTAACATTTGAAGTAATGTGCCGAGTCGCTCGTGTAAAGCTCGGGATCAGATCGGTAAAAACTCAAAATAGCCGAGCCTAAACGAGTTCGAGCCCGAGCTCGAGCCTAAGTTGCAGCTCATTTGTTAATCGGGCTCAACCCTGAGCTTTACATACAAACCTCGATTGGGCTCGGGAGCCTAAACGACACTATAATATTTTAAGAATTAAACAAATATAAAACGTTAATGCATTTGTATTGTAGGCGAGCTCATAACCAGCACAATAACAAGCTTATTAACGAGCTCAAAGTATATATATTATGAGCCGAGCTCTAGCCGAGCTTTAATTTTTCAATGCCAAATTTTATAATCAAGCCGAGCCCGAGCCCGTATATCATACCACAAGCCAAGCTCAAGCTTAAAAAATAAGGCTCGAAAAGAGTCAAGCTCGAGCTCGAGCTTTATAAAACTTAAACGAGCCGAGCTCGACCTCTGACAGGCTCGGCTCGTTTCCACCCCTACCGAAAACTCTCTCATTTCTCAATCATTTGGTTAATATCAATTACCAATCATTTGATCACAATTCCGAGTTCATTTCTTATTAATGTGAATGATTGTGTTCTTGAGTACAAACTACATTTCATTTGGATCTCTAGTTTGTGGTGTTTCATTATTGTCTCATAGTAGAAGAGTATTGTCGCGTGGGCTTCAAAATTACTTGGTCGAACCAGGTTGGTTGAAAGATACATTAAAATCTAGAATGCTTTCTAACACTATCTCATTGAAAGCATTTGCACGTACATTATCTCATACGAATTAATTAATATTAGTATTAATAATATGATTTAAGATCATTTGCGGACCAAACTTTTTTTTACATATCAAGGGATTAATTTCCACCCTCCATCTTTATTTGATCTAATGGATGAGATTAATCCCAACAATTTTAAAAATTCACTTTCATCATTTTTTTCAAATATTAATATCTTTCAAACCATTAATCGTTAAGCGAAAAAAAATATATCGTTACGACGAGCATTTAATTATCTTTCTATAGATAGGCACTTCGATATACTTTCGACAAAATTATTTTTTTTAGTTTTTTTCACTTTTTTTTAACGTTTTTTTCGGGTTTTTTTTTTTCGTTACTGAAATTTGCATGAAAAAAGTCATATGTGATTTAATACTAATATCACTGGTGATTTAACACTAATATCACATGTGATTTAACACTAATATTACATGTGATTTTTCATGCAAATTTCAATAATGAAAAGAAAAAAAAAAGTGAAAAAATTGATTTTTTTTTTTTTTTTTTTTTTTTTTTTTTTTTTTTGTCGAAAGTCTATCAAAGTGTCCGTCTATAGAAAGATAATTAAATGCTCGTCGCGATAGTGTAATTATTTTCGCTTAACGATTAACGGTTTAAGAGATATTTAAATTATAAAAAATAGGTAAAATATTAAAATGCTTTTATCTCAACTATTGATTTCATTTTAAATGGATGGTAGGAATGAGTCCGCTGGTATGTAAGATAAGTTTGGTATTTAAATAACTCTCTCCTCTAATAATACTAAACGAGTACCCGTGTATAGCAACGGGATTTATAGCGGCAGATAGTTATAGTGATATTTTAGTTAAGTGTTTTGTGTAACGTTTTGTGTAATTATAGCTTTTTAGCGCTAAAAAATCTTGTTCGTATGCATGGGTACTCCTCTAATTATTTTTGAAACCTCCAATATGCATACGCCTCTTTTATATAACCTGTGCATTACCCGTTAATATATTCATAAAGCAAAAGTAAAGTGATCAACTATTATCTAAGGAAAATAGTAATATTTTTTATTTATTAATATTATCATTTCAATAAACTAAATTTATAAATGTTTTTTCATCATACAGATACATAAGAAGCTATATGAAGAAAGTAAATTTTTTTTATTTTTCTTAACCCATGATTTTATGATATACAAATTGACTTTATATATAATTTATTGCTTATATGAGTTTTTTATTCGGAAATAATGGAAGACAAAGTACATGCCATATATAAGTCATGATTTATCATTTGACAACAATATACTATTTTCGTCCTAGAATTATTGTACATATTTTCATTTCGAGTTTCGTCAATTGATTAACCACTTCCAAAAATAGATAAGAATTTAATTTGAGTTTATCATATTACCTTCACTTGATTTATTATCTCAAATATTAAAGAATTTTTAAATTAATTAATTAAAGTTAAAACTATCATTTAAAAAAAAAATGTAATGATGATGTATTTCTTAAAATGTTGTTTTCTTGATACACAATTATTTTGAAACGAAGATTGTAGAACCTCGGTTTTATGGACTTATAATTTTTTTAACAATACTTGCATACTTATAGGGTGGTTTTAGATGTGTATGTAATGGAAAACTCATATTAATCGTAACCTTTTTCAATGCCATCTGTTAGCTTCTTTTTTTTTTTCTAAATGGAAAACTCATATTTTGAGTCTTTAAAAAATGATTGCAAGCTACAGGCGGTTGTACCATGTGATTCACGGTTTGTACATACAGCTCATAGGGAGGATATGTATAAAATACCCCTTGTTATTTTGAATCTTTTTAGTTACCTTCCTTTGGTCAAAATTGTATAGACTGACATGCCATAGCTCTTTTTCATGTACTATTTCACATTGAACAGAGGAGACGTAAACATCAAGAATGACAATCAAATTTTGAAATTTGGTGTTAAAATTCAAAAATATTCAGATTCCCAAAACTTTTAAAGAATTATTTCATAAAATTTTAAATTATTTCAAAGTTTTAAAGAATTCAAGATATATTCAAATTTTTGAATTTTTGACATTTTTGAAATATTTCAAACTTTGAGAATTTCAAAATATTTCAAATTTCATTAAATTTTGAAATATTTCAAAGTTTTAAAGATTTCAAGATATATCAAATTTTCAAGTTTAAGATCTATACAATTTTTTTTTTTTTTTAATTTTGAAATATTTAAAAAAAAATTCAAATTTTTATTTTTGTTTACACCATAAATTTTATAACAAAATTTACCCTAAAAACTTTATAACAAATTTACACTATAAACTTTATAACAAAATTTACACTATAAACTTCATATCAAGATTTACACCATAAAATTAATAAAAATTTACAATATAAACTTTATAAGAATGTTTACAATATAAACTTATAACAAAATCTACAATATAAACTTTATAATAAAATTTAAACCATAAAATTTAACAACAATTCACATAATAAATATTAACAACCACCATATTAAATATTAACAACAATTTTGAAAATAAAGCATACTATATCCGGCGATAGCTACAAATTCCGGCGCGACAGAAGTGTTTCCGGCAAGGCAAAATTTTTTCCGGCGAGGGAGAAAGATTTCGAGCGGCTAATCTGAAAAAAAAACATATGGATCTATAAATAAAATCAATAAAAACTATATATAACGAAAAATATAATAGATCTATAGAAGTAATCTTTAAAAAAATAACCAAATTGTAATTTTTTTCCGAGCGGCTAATCTCAATTTTTTTCCGGTGGCGGTAATTTTTCCGGCAACACTAAAAAAATAACCAAATCGTTAGATCTATAAAAGAAACAATAGATCTACGAACAAAATATAAAGATCTAGAAAAAATATGTATGGATCTATAAAAAAGACAATAGATCTACAAGCAAAATATATAGATTTATAAAAAAAAATAATAGATCTATCAAAATACCTCAAAACTTGATGGTGGTCCGGTTTCGGTGGAGGTAGCGTCGGTGGAGGTGGATCCGGTTGGTGGTGTCGTTGGGTGTTTGGTTGGTGGCGATTGCGACTAAGGAGAGCGGAGGGTGGTGGTGGCAGTGTAGGGTGGTGGTGGTGTGAGTGGTGATGTTTTTTGTGGAGATGTGTATGTGTTTTTTTTTAGAGGAGAGACGTGCATTTTTTGTGTTTGTGTGTGCGTGTGTGTGTTTTTTTTTTTTTTTTTAGTATATGAAGGCGAAGTATGGGAGGTTTATTGGACAAGGGCAAAATGAGGATTACACAAAATTCAGTTTTTTCACTTTCTTGACTTGTTGACCATTTTTCTTAGGGGTGAGCATCGGGCCGGTCCCGACCCGTCCCGACCCGAAACCGATTGATCCCGAAACCGAATGTCTCGAAAACCAAAACCGAATCCCTAACCGAAAACCAAAACCGAATCCCGAATCCCGAACCGAATCCCGAAACCAGTTGGTTTTGTTTGTATTTTTTCGGTTTTTGGCCCGTCCCGACAGTCCCGAGTCCCGAATGTCTGAAAAACCAAAACCGAGTCCCGACCCGAGTGTGGTCGGTTCGGTTTCGGGACACTCATTTTCGGTTGGTCTTTTTCGGGATTTCGGGATTCGGTCGGGATTGCTCACCCCTAATTTTTCTTTTATAATTAGTTAAAATACACAATCGTAGACCCTTGAATACTATTAATAAAGAAATTAATAAAATATTTCTATGTACTAAACTAATAATATATCCAAAAACACAATGATAGCAAATAAGTAAGCTTGTCAAAATAGTTGAATCCGTGTTTTAATATCCTACAGCGTTTGTGGCCTTTGACGACAGCGCATGTCATCGCCAAACGCCTAATATGTCGTCGCTAAAGCTTTAGTGACGACATGTCGTCGGCATAGATCCGTCGCTAAAAGTTATTCCGACGACAGTCAACGGGTTTTAGCGACGACGAATGAGTCCCACAAAAATTCTCAGTCAAAGATAAAAGTAGTGGCCCCATAGGCTTTAGCAACGACACGCATCGTCGTTAAAAGTAATTACCAAAATAAATAAATAAATAAATACAAACATTTAAATCTTTTATATAATAAGAGAATTCACTTTTTGTCAAATCGAAGAATTTGATTAACGAATGAGAGAGCTTGGTTTTGAAATCGAGTATTCTCATTGGTCAATTGAGTTTTTAAGTGAGAAAAAATATGGCCAGCTTTGGAGTTTTTTTAAAAGCTCCCAAAATAAAGATGCGTCGAAATTGCGAAGAAAAAACTTTGAAAAAGAGAGTGTGATTTTTAAAATTCGGTATTGAAAAAGTAAAAAATAAAAAATTCTCCAAATCATAAGCGTATTTCCAATTATAAGATGCAAACTGGACGGTTTTAAAAAATTTGTATTTATCTTTTTTCTATATTTAAATAGATATATATTATAATACGAAAGTTGATAATCATCCTTCACGTAACATAACTTAAATATAGAAAAGATATCGACGAAGATAACTATGGTTTTTAAAACATTATAGAAGCATCTTATATTTGGAAACGATTCTGATGAGTCGAATTTTTTATTTTTATTATATTTCTGACGGGTTAATGTTATCAATAAGTTGGTTTCTTTGTTTCTGATGGCTTTGCGTTGCTAACGAAATAATTTTATTAGTTAAATACCCAATCAAGAAAGCAACAATAGAATAAATACAAAAATTCCATTTGTTTAATCATTTCTTAATCGCTTTCTGTTGAACGATTGGTTTCTAATTTAGATCATAGCGGTTTCTGATGAACAATGAGTTGTTCATGTATTATATTTCTGATGGGTTCAAGATGATTCATGTTCATGATGATGTTTTTTTAGAAAGTAGGTACAAATCCAATTTTGTAGGTTTTACCTTTAATTTATATTTGTTTACCAAATTTTTTATAATATCTACGTCATTGTAGCTATTATTATCCTAAGAATGGCTTAGATTGGATTTTTTAAAAATCACATATGTTTCTTTAGATGGAAAAGTGTCACATTCAAATTTTGAAAAGATATATAACATACAAATTCAGAACTTATCAAGTAACATAATTTAAATACAGAAAAGATATTGATGATGATAACTGTGATTTTTGAAACATTTTAGAACATGCATCTTATATTTGGAAACGATTCTGATGGGGCCAATTTATTTTCATTATATTTCTGATAGGTTAATGTTATCAATAAGTTGGTTTCTTTGTTTATGATAGCTTTGCGTTGCTAACGAAATAATTTTATTAGTCAAATACACCATCAAGAAAACAACAATAGCATAAATACAAAAGTTCAATATGTTTAAACCATTTCTTAATCGTTTTTTGTTGAACGACCGATTTCTGATTTAAGACCATAACGGTTTCTGATGAACAAGGAGTTGTTCCTGTATTATATTTTTGACGGGTGAAATATGATACATGCGCATGATAGAGTATGTACAAATCTGATTTTTTAGGTTTTACCTTTTATTTTTGTTCGTATACCAATTTTTTTTATAATATATATGTAATTATAGATATTATTATCGTAAGAATGGGTTAGATTTAATTTTTAGAAAATCACATAAGTTTCTTTAGATAGAAAAATGTGACATTCAAATTTTGAAAAGATATATAAATATAAATTTAGAACTTAGCACGTAATATAATTTAAATATATAAATAGGGGCTTTTGCATATATATCATTCCGAAAATGCAAAATTGCATATATATCCAAAGCATGAATAAAAATCATTGTACTATGTGCATATAAAAACTTGTACAAATGATATATATGCAATTATTCACTTTGGGAGGGATATATATGCAATTTGGCCTATAAATAATATCGACGAAGATAACTATGGTTTTTAAAACATTACAAAACATGCATCTTATATTTGGAAATGATTCTGATGGGGCGAATTCATTTTTATTATATTTCTGACGGGTTAATGTTATCAATAAGTTGGTGTATTATACGATTTTTGTGTACTATACGGATCATAAGTTTCTGAAGAACGATGAGTTGTTCATGTATTATATTTTTGATGGATTCAAGATGATACATGTGCATGATGTTGTTTGTCTAGAAAGTAGGTATAAATCCAATTTTGTAGATTCTACCTTTAGTTTATGTTCGTATACCAATTTTTTCATCTAAAGAAATTTATGTGATTTTTTAAAAAATTAAATCTAACCTATTCTTAGGTTAAGAATATTTATAATTACATGGATATTATAAAAAAATTGATGTAAATGAGACTTAATAATTATGTGTGTGTTTCTATTTGCATTAGAGTGGATGGTTTGATATAAGATTAGATAATAGAGTTATTTAAATAAAAAGAAATTGTAGGTAGTTGAAAATATATTAATGACTTTAATTTATGCTAGATGGTAAAAATTAGATAGTGATAACTGTCATAATATAGTGTATATCTCTATATCTTTACTATTTACTTTGTGATTGGTGTCAACTGAATATACTCAAAACTACCAATTAAAGAATGTTACTATATTTACTATCACAACTATTTATCTAACAAAGTTTAAGTCAAAGTTTAATTCAATAAAAATTAAACCAAAGCCGTGTGCGTGCATGATGATCTAAAACTAATTATTAATTTATTATATAAATACATAAACTTTAAATTATTAAATTATTAATTTATTTATTTGAGGTTTACGCTTTTAGCGACGACATGTGCCGTCACTAAAAGTGTGCAAATTAAAAAAATAATAATAATAAAAAATAATAATAAAATATAAAAAAGAAGCCATTTTTGCATCATTTTCATATTGTTTAAAAAAAAAAAAAAAAAAAAAAAAAAACTACCGAATCTCTACTTGAATATTTGATGAAGCGAAAAGTGTACCGCTTTTAAGGGGTCATTTAAGCCCTAAATCGTATTTATTTGATCAAATATTGCACTAAATCGTTCCTTTTGTCATTTTAGGTACTTTTGAGGAGAAATCTGGAAAAGGAGGCATTTTGGACGTTTTTGGAGCATAAAAGTGAAGAAAACGACAACGTCTCAAAAATCGGCTAAAAGTTACCTTTGACGGCATCAGATTTTACTCTGGACGGCGTCATGGCTTGGCAAGAAAAGGTGGATGTGAAATTTACTCATGATAAGCCAGTGAAAATTGCATGTAAATTCTGACGGCGTCACGCTTTAACCTGATCAAGGGCGTCACGGCTTAATTCAAAGAGGGACGGCGTCACGTTCAAGGTCTGACAGCGTCAAGCCTTGATAAGCCAGAACGGATTTTGGAGAGCTAAAGAGGGACGGCGTCAAGAAGGTCATCCGGGAACCCTAAAAGCGGCGAGGTGACGGCGTCACACTCCATAACGTGACGCCGTCAGATCCAAAAGTCTATATATAGTTTTCTAATTTTTTGTCATTAGGAGAGAGCTTAGTGTGGAATTTTTGGGAGAAAACCCTAAGACGATTTTAGCATCTTTTCAAGGCTTTTTGCCTTGAGATCTTCCATGTTACATTGAAAGATAAGTTATCAATTAATCATTCAATATGTCTATGTGTTGTTTGATTTTATCTTGTTCTTGTCTTTTGTTTAACATGTTAGGCTAGATTTATCTTGTGTTTGCTTAGATCTAATGAAACCTAGCTATTGATTATTGGTTATTAGTGTGTTATTAGTTGTATTGGATGATTGTTTATCTATGTTAGGCTTAAGAAAACTGGCTAACTTCCTATTCGGTAACTTGCTTGAACGTCTTAAGAAACATGAACCAAATGCGTACTAAAGGTTTTTATGGTTGTATTTAATGCACAAGCGAATTCTAGTGATCCCATGTTAGGGACTTCCTAGCCGGCTCGACATAGGAGTGAAGTAGGAGCTTGTAGAGTTGGGGAAGTACGTACGCCACCCCACGATTGGTATTAAGGAATACACCCGTCATCCACGCAACTAATACACACTAATCAACCGGTAAAAGATAGTTAGGGAGTAAGGAAATCTAAGTGAACACATTTCTCTACACATTAGTTTTCACCAACTTTTTATTTTCAATTATTTATTTTATTTGCATTTGTAGTTATTTGGGTTAGTTGACTAGCAACTAATTTCGCCCACTCTTTCAAACCCGAGATTTTACTTGCTTTCATAAAATATAAAAATACAAAAAGAATCTTCTTCAACCCTTAGACCTATTAGAGTAGTCTTTCATACCTAACGAACACTATTCCCTGTGGAGAACGATCAATCCCCCGTACTTACCACTACACTATACTACATCGGTCAGGCACACTGCCTGGTGGGGTTGTAAGCCTCTTGAGATCCCTCGAGAGGTAAAACCTGTTGTAAGGTTGCAAAACCACGCATCAAGTTTTTGGCGCCGCTGCCGGGGAATAGTTATTGTTTAGGTTGAATTTTTATTTTATTAGGTCTACTCACTAGATTCCTTTCTAGTGAGATTTTTATTTTATTTTTCTAGGATTTCTTTAGTCTATCTATTTTTCTTTGTGTGTTTGTTCGTAATTTCCATTGACTCTTCCGTTCATCATTATGGAGAACGCGAATCCACCATACTACCAACCACGTAATTCACCCACTCCATATGACATCTTGATGTTCAACCAATATCGAGATGAACCCATATATGATGCATGTACTCGTTTTAAAAACTTACTCCGAATAGTCCCTCATCATAGCTTCGATTTAGCATCCCTAACCCAAATCTTTTACGATCGTGTCGACCGATATGACCAAATGTGCATTAACGATTTTGCCGATAGGGACCTTAGGAAATTAAATGCTGAAGAAGCATGGGATACCATAGAAGATTGTGCCCAATATTATTATAGAGTAGACAACCCAACAAACGTTAATACAAGTCAATTGACCACAAATTTCAAGGATCATGAAACAAGTTTGTTTGGGGATGAGGGTAGAGTTGAGCCACCTAGTTGCATGTCATGGTTAGGCACTACCATAATACAGGATGAACACATAGGTGATCTTGACACAAGGAATGATGAGGTAAGTAACATAAGCCCGCTAAATACCCCACAAGTCCTACCATCATTTGAGGCACACACACCGCCCGTGACTTACCCGGAAGAAGTAGAAGTGACTTTAGGAATCCCTATGGAGGTAGAACCCTTGGACCAAACACAACTAGAAGAAATAGGTTTGAATGCTTTTAGTGATCACAACCTTTCTTTTAGTCCTATGGAAGTTCCTAGTTTTGATGAGCCGGAGCCTCAACCAAAACCGTTACCTAATCCTCCATCCTTGGATGAAAATTTAGGAATTGAATTAGGTCCCGATCCACCCATCAAAACATATAGTCCGGGTAGTCTTAAGTTTAAGGTAGTAGACATTAAGCCTTGTAGTGAGGAAGACAATATAGGAGTGAAAAATGACCTTACATGTCTTCATCACCCATTCATGATTGATCACAAGAAACATTATGGGTTTAAACCGGGTTTATTAGGTCAAGATGGATTCCCAACTAGGAATTTCTCAAAGTTGATAAAAGATGATCCCTTTTTAGGAGAAAACTTTAATTCACCCATTGACCAAAGTGAACTTGGTAAGGTTATGATGAAAGGAGCACACCCCTTTAAGTATATAATTCATCCACCACTCTTTCCTCACGCGGCATACTTCCACCAAGATGGTGTGTATCGCTACTATCACCCGCACTTAATCCTAAGTGTAGAAAAAACCTCTCCTTTATCCGTTAAATAAGGGTAGAGTCAGGCTCATGACTCGAACAAAAACAAGCGCTTCTTGGGAGGCAACCCAAGCTTTATTTTATTTATTTGCTTTGTGTGTTTATTTGTTTGTTTGTTTGTTTTTATTTGTTTCCGTATGTGTGTTTAATTTTTATTCTTATTGATTCATGTTCAAAAGTAATTTGTGAAAATGCTTTATTTTGTTTTTAACTTCGTCTTAACTACATATAAAGGTATTTTGCAAAAGATAAGTGTAAGGGAAATCTAAATTGGTTTATTAGAACACATATGAACATGAATCGTAATAATATTAAATTAACATACATATTCGTATTTGTTTGAGTCAAATGCTTGTATCGAGTCATAATGATGTTTTGCAGGATTTCCAGGAAGTAAGGTAAAGGTTTTTCCAGAAATTTTCCGGAAACTTAAAATAAATTTTTTTTGTCAGGTCATTTCTGACGGCGTCAGGGTTTATAACCTGACGGCGTCAGATTTAATTTTCAGAAATTTTTGAAAGTTTTGTTTTTAAAAAGTTTTTATTAAAATCTCCAACTTATAATCTCCAGGAATCTGCAAAGTCATCATTCCACAAGCATTATATCTTTATATATAGATTTTATCCCGCCGATGTTATGCAGGTTTTCGTGTTTGTTTTCTCAGGTTTAACAGGTTATTTTGGACAAGGAAATGTTTTGAATCAAGCTTATGGCGATGCATTAGTCATGGAGCTTCAACATTACTTTGGAAGAAGATTTAACCGTGTTACTTCATTATCCACCGAGCGAATCAGGGGAGTATTTGATTTCATTCTTTTACTTTATGCTTTTACATCTTGTTATTTGAACATTGGGGACAATGTTCATCTTAAGTGTAAGGGGAGGGTAAAAGTACGATTTTAAGAGAATGCTATTACGCTTGATTTTTGTTTGTTTAATAGTAGATGTGTAATAAAACTGAGAGAAATACTTGTTAAGGTAATTTTAGTGCCAAATTTAAAATTTTTTACAACACATAGGAGTGAAACTTTGATCTTAATGAGCGTCTCACGGATAGGAGTTATATGACTAGCACAAAAACCGTACCACTAAAAAAATTTCCACCCCCAAATATGTGAGGTTCGCCCCTAGAATTGGTAGGAAAAGCATTTATGCTATGATGTGTGTACCGGTAGCACTTAGATTCTAGAACTTGCGTTAGGACCATTCCGAGGCCACAAGTGAGACTACATTCGTGTAGTTAGATTTACTACATGATAAGAGGCATTAGGATTAACCCATTGTTTTACACCTGTGTTTTTGTTATAATTACTTTGGCTACATTGGTCAAATAATTCTCCCACACCCTTTGCGTTGTACTCATTTTTAGTACACGATACCCCTAGTACACCCCTCAGAGCCTATCTTTTCGTTTCGACCTTTAAGCATTTTACTTAAAGGAAGAATTTGTTACACCCCACTTAAATGTACACCCAAATCGCCTTAGCCTACCTTGTATGCACTCATTTTTAGTGCATTATTGTGACAACATTTGTTTAAACCCAAGTTAATTATCTAGTTGATTACATGGTTGCTAAGTCGAGTCATATCCTTGTACATATTGTTTTGGGACGATTGGGACTCATGGGTAAAGTACTAGTGTAATGGAGTAATGGGGAAGAACATCATTTATTACCCCCATATGTGCTAAATATTTTAAAAAGTACTCCAAGTTTTTCAATTATCTTAATTCGAGTCATTAGAATAGTTAATTGTAAAGTTATGTAAAAGTTCAAGTGTAAGGGGAATGCAACGCCCCTATGATGTATTATTTTGGATGGTAGGGCAAGAGTGTATGAAAAAAAAAAAAAAAAAAAAAATCGAAAAAATCAAGAAAAATACAAAAAAATGAGAAAAAGAAAAATAGAAAAAAAACATACGGACTACCATCCCGTTTCATTTTATGTTTATTTTTATGTTTTTGTTATTTTGTTATTTTGTTTCTAGCTTAAGATTGAGTCGAGTCTTGTCTTAGCAACATTGTATAGTACATGTAATTGATCAAGATCTTTAACTCGCCACCAGTAAAATATCCTTTATCCAACAAAACCGTGTTTTCCTTTTCCCTACACCTAACGTTATAACCCATTTAAAAGCCCTCTTTGATAGTTTATCTTAGGTGCTTACGCCTAGTGGAGGAGGTTTTCGATCCTTTCCCAAGCCTATGGTAATCTATTTGCTATGACAGGTAGTGAGAGATATTATCCGTTTTCATTTATGAGATTTATTTTGATGACACTTGAGAGATGTGAGTATCTAAACACTACTTGTGAGGTGCTAGTTTATAATCTCCGTGCTTATTATGATTGAAGTGGAACGATTATTTGTTGTAATTACTTTTATGTTTGCATTAAATGACCCCTAACCTGTATTTTGATTAGAATAAAAGCGCATTTGCTTGAGGACAAGCAAATCTCAAGTGTAAGGGTATTTGATGAAGCGAAAAGTGTACCGCTTTTAAAGGGTCATTTAAGCCCTAAATCGTATTTATTTGATCAAATATTGCCCTAAATCGTTCCTTTTGTCATTTTAGGTACTTTTGAGGAGAAATCTGGAAAAGGAGGCATTTTGGACGTTTTTGGAGCATAAAAGTGAAGAAAACGACAAAGTCTCAAAAATCGGCTAAAAGTTACCTTTGACGGCGTCAGATTTTACTCTGGACGGCGTCATGGCTTGGCAAGAAAAGGTGGATGTGAAATTTACTCATGATAAGCCAGTGAAAATTGCATGTAAATTCTGACGGCGTCACGCTTTAACCTAATCAAGGGCGTCACGGCTTAATTCAAAGAGAGACGGCGTCACGTTCAAGGTCTGACGGCGTCAAGCCTTGATAAGCCAGAACGGATTTTGGAGAGCTAAAGAGGGACGGCGTCAAGAAGGTCATCCGGGAACCCTAAAAGCGGCGAGGTGACGGCGTCACACTCCATAACGTGACGCCGTCAGATCCAAAAGTCTATATATAGTTTTCTAATTTTTTGTCATTAGGGAGAGAGCTTAGTGTGGAATTTTTGGGAGAAAACCCTAAGACGATTTTAGCATCTTTTTCAAGGCTTTTTGCCTTGAGATCTTCCATGTTACATTGAAAGATAAGTTATCAATTAATCATTCAATATGTCTATGTGTTGTTTGATTTTATCTTGTTCTTGTCTTTTGTTTAACATGTTAGGCTAGATTTATCTTGTGTTTGCTTAGATCTAATGAAACCTAGCTATTGATTATTGGTTATTAGTGTGTTATTAGTTGTATTGGATGATTGTTTATCTATGTTAGGTTTAAGAAAACTGGCTAACTTCCTATTCGGTAACTTGCTTGAACGTCTTAAGAAACATGAACCAAATGCGTACTAAAGGTTTTTATGGTTGTATTTAATGCACAAGCGAATTCTAGTGATCCCATGTTAGGAGCTTCCTAGCCGGCTCGACATAGGAGTAAAGTAGGAGCTTGTAGAGTTGGGGAAGTACGTACGCCACCCCACGATTGGTATTAAGGAATACACCCGTCATCCACGCAACTAATACACACTAATCAACCGGTAAAAGATAGTTAGGGAGTAAGGAAATCTAAGTGAACACATTTCTCTACACATTAGTTTTCACCAACTTTTTATTTTCAGTTATTTATTTTATTTGCATTTGTAGTTATTTGGGTTAGTTGACTAGCAACTAATTCCGCCCACTCTTTCAAACCCGAGATTTTACTTGCTTTCATAAAATATAAAAATACAAAAAGAATCTTCTTCAACCCTTAGACCTATTAGAGTAGTCTTTCATACCTAACGAACACTATTCCCTGTGGAGAACGATCAATCCCCCGTACTTACCACTACACTATACTACATCGGTCTGGTACACTGCCTGGTGGGGTTGTAAGCCTCTTGAGATCCCTCGAGAGGTAAAACCTGTTGTAAGGTTGCAAAACCACGCATCAATATTACCCAAAATAAAGATACAAAATTATTCAAATTCACCCGTCCACTTATTCAATCCAAAACAACAATATGAAGTCATAGTTTTCAAAAATAATGATACAAGATAGTATTAATATATATGCCTATACAAATAACAAACGATGTCAATACAAATACTATCACAAACTCAATCCATACTCATTATCATCATGAACATCATTATAATCACCACCATCATTATCATCGCCTATGTTAGGGAAAGGAAACAGTTGAGAGAAATGATAAGGGGAAGGGGACGATACACTTGGATGAACCTGCTTGTTGTAAGTACATAATAATAAATAAACTAATGATAGTTTTTGTGTATCTAAGTAATAGTTATTTATTGTATGTTGTATGTCATTGTTTAAACGTTTTTCTTTTGTTGGTAATATACTTACTTAAATATGATGATCTTGCAACATTCATTTACATGTGTTCGAAATACTGTGTCCCTACTATTTAAAAAAAAAAAAAAAAAAAAAAAAAAATCCTTTTGTAATTTGGCATTACAAGTCGATAATCTTTACTGTTAGTTAAACTAAATTAGCGATACATAATTCATTACGCGCGTGACCACATGTATCGCATCAAAGGCTCAATAGTCCTTGCGAATGATTGGTCTTAAATACACAACACTTCAAAAATGTGACAAATGTCAAGCAAACCCAACTGAATAGCCCATGTCATGAAATAAAGATGGCACGAGCCATCGAATATTACTGTAATTAGTTACGAAAAATGAAATTTTACCTACATTTTCTTATTACTTATCTGATCCTCTTATTCTGTACACAATCAAAAGATCAAATAAGAAAAAATCTAAAGATAAAAAAGATGAAAAATAACGATTAATAAATTTGATATGCATCGATTTAAAAAAATGAAGTATATGTTACTCCGTAAAATAAAAGGATGAGATGATATGATAAGATAAAATAAATGGTTTTCAATGCGCATTAGTTACATCAATAACTTAAAAGAATTTTATGTTTCTTTTCCTTGAGTTATAGTGTAAGGTTAAACGGAATTGCCAGTTTTATGTGGTTGTATTTTGTTCTTTTAGCTTTCCCATGTGGTTGTATTTTGTTCTTTTAGCTTTCCGATAGCAACTAATAAAAATAGGAATAGAATGTTATCAGGAAAAAAGTGGAATACAAAAAAATAAGTTTTTTATTTTAGGGTAAAAGGTGTTTTTAACATACGGTAAATTTTATTACTCAAAAAAACATTTAAGTACATAGGATGTTAGTGAATCTCACATCTCAGTCCGTTATATAGACGAAACAACAAATGCACCATTTTTGCTTCAAACCAAACCTATCGTAAGTATATGAAAAACTACTCTATAAAACTACTTACGTCTAGTATGATCATGAACCTTAATATCATAAGCATCACAAAAAGCTAATTGCTCTTCTGTCAAATCTTCGCAATCACCATCATCATCATACGAGTTATCATCAAAATAATCTTTCCAACGCTCGAATAAGCTCTTCCTCCCAAATCACCTTCACATTAGACGTTGGCTGCTCTTATGCCAATTGTATCTCATTCACAAGTGTAACATCATTAGGCATACTCGGCATATTTAACTTGTTACAGTATACATTTGTAATTTCAATTTCTCCAGAAGAACATTTTACATAAATGTAACATATTTATGTTATACATAAAATTAAACTATATTGAATGTTGTTAACCAAGTCAATGGTAGTACGCAAACGTTTCATACATAGTTCATGGTAATATAGCATGTAGTGAACCAAATGTAAGATACTAAAATCCATGCCGCGTTATAACAAAACCTTACAACAAAAGTTTGTTTAAGCTTTTGGGAAGCATGGATGTTCTCAAGTGTTTAGGGCCTTGGCAAAAAACCTAAATAACTACAAATATTAGTGTTAAATAAAATGAGTTGCCACTGAAAAGATTTAATGCAAAGTAGTTAAATAAAAAAATTGCTCTTCTAGCTTTTTTAAGCAAAATATTAAATAAAATCGTTTTAGTCAATATACAATTGAATAGTATCAACCCATTAAACATTTCTTTCAACATTGTTAAGTACAATTAAAACCTTTTCCTACAACTTGTTGTATACTTGTAACTAGCTTATAGGCCCGTGGAATCCACGGGATTTTAGAGGGTTTTTTATTAAAAAAAGCAAGTACGTGAATAAAGTAAGAAAGAACAACGAACGTAAACGGTATGAAATATTTTTTGAATGGAATAATAAGCTATAAGTCAATGATACTATAAACTACTATGCTTGAAAATATCTATGTAATAAATGTCCATTGCCTCGTGATCTCCAATTTTGATGGTCTTGAGAAGCAAATGTATGTAGTGACCACTGCAACACTTTAACCCAATGTCTATTACGTGAACACCTAATAAGTTAAAAAATGAAAATGTGTGAGTAAAAGGAGTTTGCAATTAAAACATTTCATATGTATATTGTACATACCTCTTAAACATTGATTATAGACCTTGAAGAACTTCTTTATAAACTACATTTGTAGTAGTTTTTGATAGATTATCATCCACATCAGAAACAACAACATTCAAACCATTTTTGCTTTTTGACGCGTGAAAGAGCTACGTATACTTGTCCATGTGTGTGAATAAAGTAAGAAACAACAACGAATGTAAGCAGGTTGAATTATTTTTTAAAATGAATAATAAGTAATAAGTCAATGATTTTATAAACAACTGTATTTGTAACTTTTAATATAATAAACGTCCATGCATCGTCGCATCCAATTTTGATGGCCTTGAAAAGAAATGTGTGTTGTGAGTATTAATGAATAATAAGTAACAGCGAGTGGAAGCTTGTTAGGATTGTTAATAACTTTTGTTTCAAAACTTGAACAACAATTGGTAAAGCATAATGGAAATTAAGTGCTATTTGTTCTTTTAATAACATTATACAACTTCACCAAAATCACTATCCCATCGGCGCTTATTAGGTAAAATCAAAAAATTTCTTAAAGATTGTCTTTATGGCTCCATAATAAACTCTAACAACTAACAATTGCAATTGCTCATTTATAAGAACAGGCAAACTACTATAACGTCAACTGAAATTGTTTATAGAACATAAGTATATAAAGAAAATAATCAAATACAGAATTTTTTAAACATAAACAAAGGAGACCGGCTTAGCTTCATAGTCATTTCATCAAAAATGTTATGTGCATACATTAATATCACCAGTTACTTTCAATTCAATCAACTATATTGAAGAAAAAAAATGAATGGACTTTCAGCGATTGACTAACCATAAAAAAGACATAAAAACCATAGAAAAAGAAGAATACATACATGCTTAAAAACGCTATTATAATGATAGATGATTACTTCACAATAAAATCGTTGCTACCCCAGACCTTATGGTAATTCTTGTAACTTCTAAAGCTTGAGAGTGAAGTAGATGACGGGGCTAAAGTGAGATCGATCACTCGTGTCACATGGGACTCACGGTCACCTCAAATATCCTATAAACACCACAAGTATTAAGATCTGGCCACAAATATAATAAGTGACCCAAAGAAGAAATATGAGTGAATCAGTTTCCTGCACTTACTGCAATCATACTTCTGACTTCTTGGTTCCTGCACTTACTGCAGCCACATCTGCCAGCTCAAAGTCTTCAACCTGCAATTGCGCATACGATTTGGAAAACATTTAGCATCTATATGTTTATCTATAGGTAAAATTACTTATCTGACCCTTTTATGAGTGGTATATAGAATAAATTATAGTAGTAAATTTCCTACGTTTTAGATAATTCATACTGAACAATGTAACACTATATAAGTCACAAACTACCAAAAATTCACTTAAAATTTGATTTTTCTAACTTTTTAGTCAATTCCACTTTGGTTCTGTAGTTTACATAATTTATTTTATTACAACAATATAAGAGAGAAAACGGAAGGAGATGCTTATTAATTACCTCAAAAGTGTCTTTTCCAACTGAATCATTGTGATCTTAGTAACACGTTCGGCAAAATCTTATTCTTTAATGACAATGACATGGTGTCAACCATCTTCCTTGGCTTGTGTCGCCTTCTCTTTGGTCGAGACGGTTCCAATAACAATGCCACCAACTGCCTTTGCCCATTGACATAGTAACGATCCTGTTCCACCTACCGCTGCACGCACAAGGATTGTATGTCCACGTTCCACCTGATGTTGGTTGAATAATAAGTTCCATACAATCAGCAACAAATTTGATATTACGAGGCTTTATACAACCCGTGCGATGCACGGTCTTTTGGTTGATTAATTAAGTGGTTTTTCGTAACGTTGATGCAGCTGCTTGTATAAGCATATGACGGTATTTAGATGCCTATTAGAGAAGATGTATTGTATTTATTTAGTGAAATTGATATTTAGATGCCTAGTAATATATTTTCATACGCTTAGATAATCGGTTTTATTGTATCTAGTATAAAAATGTATCTAAAACCGATATCCTTACATCCGTCTGTATAACGTTTATCCAAACACCACCTGAACTAATTGATGTAGAAGATTGTAGGCATTGGAGAACACCGGGCTAAACTACGTGTGTAAATTTACAGTCAAAGATCATCCAAAGAAAATGGATTCGTCCAAGCAATCAAAAGAATCATATTCAACACCACAGTACATCACACAAAGACTTAAACCACAACATTGAAAAAACGAAAATTTCAGCCCATCTACATAATCCCATGAGAAACTTTTTATTGCTTTAAATATGAATTAGTTACTACACTATAACAGTATGCAAACACGCAAAACATTCTACATAAAACAGAGATCATTTTCACACATCCATCACAGAGAAACATATTATGCTAATGTTTGAGTAAATTGCTGAGTTTTTATCATGATGGTGAGGCTAAAATATACAACAATGTATAACTTATAAATACAAACGCAATTTAGTTTAAGTAAATAACATGTTTCGATAACATGGCAATCGATGTGATCTATATTTGTCAAAAAAATTGCCGATACATGTAAGCCACTTTGTGCTCCTCCATAGCTTTTAGACGTATACCTCAAGCAAATGATTACATGAAGTTTAATTATAGGAGATTTATGAGCCACTTTCCAGTAACAACGTATGCTATTTAAGAAATAATGTTTCAAGTGAAGTTTTAATCTTATGTAAAGCATGAAAATTAATATACGTGATAGTTGATGTTTGACTGCTAAAAGCATTATGCACGCAACTTTGTTGAACGTATATACACGGCGCTATATACAACATAATATTCAGTACATAATAAAGGTTATGAAAATTGAATACATCATGTATCATTTTGTAGAGCCCAACAAACTAATACATCAAATTATAGGCCTAAGAACTTATGCATACCCAGTCAACAAACAATTTGGATAGAAGCCCAACACAACACCCAATATTACTAATCCTAATTTAGGTTATACTCCATACGCTGTCAAATGCACATTCCCTCCCTAATTTCACTCATAACCCTACACCCACAAAAATACGCAGTCATCTTACAACAACCGAAATTCACAATCAAACTTTCCTTGATTTGTTCTATTACCTTCTTAACCGAATCACAACACCACAGTTGTTCTTATTTGTTCAAATCAAGCAACAAATAA
Source organism: Artemisia tridentata subsp. tridentata (assembly GCA_021014915.2). Lineage (NCBI taxonomy): Eukaryota > Viridiplantae > Streptophyta > Magnoliopsida > Asterales > Asteraceae > Artemisia > Artemisia tridentata. Next base: position 53,852,239 of record CP139506.1, read on the forward strand.
TCCCTTAACAACTTCAAAGACTCGGATCCAAGATCGTGTTAACGGTCTCGTGTAAGGTTCGTTTTTGTGTTTTCTTTAAACGAAGCAAAGAAGGATTCTTTAAAATTTCGAATGACACAAAGATCTATGATGAATTTTGGTTAAGATCTTTAAAAGATCTAATCATGAAAAGCCAAATATGAGATTTTCTATTTGCTTTTTCGTTTTGAGTCTCGGCTTAGGTGGTTGTTTTGTTTGGAGGTGGGTAATTTAGGATGGTGTTGTTGTTGTTGTTGATCTTTTTTTCATTCTGCTTTGACACATAACGGCCAAAGATTGGTCGGATTTTTTTTCTTCGTTATTTTCTCCGTGGTTAACTCCCCGTGTGTGAACTAAACGAAAGTGATATGTTTGCCTCACATCTCAATGGGTGGAGTTTATATACTGAGTCATAATGGAGACATGAAGAGTCTCTTTAAATAGCATTGATCATAAAATGATTTTTAATGGATAGTTCAAACGATTCAGTCATCATTTACTGTTGAGTCGCATGAGTTTGCAGACTATTGAGATACCTGCAATTAATCGTTGGAAGACTAAACAAATTTGTATTCTGTAACCCATATTTATTGATCTGTGTGTTTATATGATAACATGAAATTGTTTGTAGTTATTTTGGTATGCATATTCATGTTTGTACCGTACTTTTGGTTGTGCACAACCCCCCTTGCACATTAAATTAAGGGGGATAAGCTTTAAGTATTATAAATAAACTAAAATGAGATCACTCATTTACCCCCTTTATTGATACTCCTACTCTCGTTTCATAAGACTGTTCTTTTGGTCATCTTGTCTATTAGTGTTCTCCATGATTTGAATTTGATTAAGACTCAAACAATTGTTTATTAAACCGAAATTTTGAATTTGAATGTCCTTAATATAAGAGATGGTTGAACACAAATGGAATTAACAACACAAATGCATCCATCTCACACACACTGCAACTATCTCCTTTTAGGTTATGGTATAAAAGTGTTTCATATATTGATTCCAAGTTAATAGTACCTAAACAACCATATCAAAAAAGTAAAATATTTCATATTTATACATTCAAGTGATAGCAAAACAGGAAATAGAAAAAGTCAAACATTTCCCTTAGTATGTTTCGGGTAAAAAACGGCTATTTTAATTGGTTCATGTTAGCAGGAGACACTCATGGCCCATTTACTTATGAGTTGGGTCATATTGGGTTATAATTTATCTCAAACATTCATGACACATTTACTTATGAGTTGGGTCATGTTGGTGTAAAGAAAAACAAAATAAAATAGTAACTCAAGTATTAATTATTTCACAGACATTCAAAAACTCGATGCCAAAAACTGGAAAATATATGAGATAGTACTTACAGTCCCAAAAGTGAAGAGTCTTGTGTTATATACCACTAATATGTATCATGTATATTTACCTGCATTCGAGTGACAAATTTCAGAACATTTCAGTGAAGTGATTGGGAGTGCTTAACAAACTTCCTATCCTACATTAGACAAATTAAAAGTAAGAGAAGATTCATATATAATCACACACTTAAAGCTGATGAATGAGTAGGATGCTTGCAAGGGAGAATTTCATAAACACCCCCCATAATCACTTTCAAAACGCACATGACAGCAATGATATCCCCGACTCTCGTGAAACAGCTGCGTGAGGAAGCCGGTGCAGGTATGATGGAGTGCAAGAAAGCAATTGCAGGGATAGAAGGTGATTTAGTCAAAGCTCGAGAATATCTTAGAAAGAAAGGTTTAGCAAGTGCTGACAAAAAAGCAAGTCGGGCCACAGCCAAAGGTAGAGTCGGTTCCTACATTCACGATAGCATAATAGGCTTCCTTGTAGAAGTAAACTGTGAGACCGATTTTGTATCACGTGGAGACAGAATAGGATTCCTTGAGCAGGTGTATATTAAGAACGCATAAGTGGTGGTTAAAGATCATATTAAGTAAACCATTGCAACCATTGGATAAAATATAAAAGTCAAACGATTTGTTAGGTTTAACCTTGGTGAAGGGTTGGAAATAAAACACAATATTTTGCTGCAGAAGTTGCTGCTCAAAATACAGCAAAGAAGGCACATGCACCGACAACTGAACTGCAGCCTACAACAAATGAACCCGTTACTGTTGATGAGTAATTAGATCATTTATTTATAAATACGTCGACCCGTTTATATTTACCTCTAAAGGGTCAAATGAAATAAAAACGTAAGCTAATATCTAAACATGGATCAAACGGGTCAAAAATCGCCCAAGTGCACCTTTAATGCATGAAACATTTTAAAGCTTCTTAAAAACATTTCAAATCTTTAAACCAAAGTTTTAAACCGTCAAACTTTTTTTTATACCAACAACAAATCTTAGCAGTCAGAGCAAATGAAAACATTTTAAAGTTAGAAAAAGATTACATATAAAAAAAAGTAAAATATTGCATATTTATACATTCAAGTGATAGCAAAACAGGAAATGCGAATAGTCAAACATTTCCCTTAGTATGTTTCGGGTCAAAAACGGCTATTTTAATTGGTTCATGTTAACATGGAACATTCATGGCCCATTTACTTATGAGTTGGGTCATATTGGGTTATAATTTATCTCAAACATTCATGGCACATTTACTTATGAGTTGGGTCATGTTGGTGTAACGAAAAGCAAAATAAAATAGTAACTCAAGTATTAATTATTTCATATAGCATAATGACTTTCAAAAACTCAATGCCAAAAACTGGAAAATATATGAGATAGTACTTACAGTCCCAAAAGTGAAGAGTCTTGTGTTATATACCACCAATATGTATCATGTATATTTACCTGCATTCGAGTGACAAATTTCAGAACAATTCAGTGAGAGTGATTGGGAGTGCTTAACAAACTTCCTATCCTACATTAGACAAATTAAAAGCAAGAGAAGATTCGTATATAATCGCACACTTAAAGCTGATGAATGAGTAGGATGCTTGCAAGGGAGAATTTCATAAACTTATGAGCTCAAATCTGCAAGTAAGACACTCTCACGTAAGTAAAGTCCGGGTGTCTTTTCAGCAACTTTCACGTAAGTAGACACTCTTACAAATATGAAACAGATAAAAAAAAATAGGGTTATTTTGTTCTCTAAAGTGAATGAAGCCACAAAGAAGTTTAATCCAAACACCCCTTACTGGTCATTTTACCATAGCTTATGAGCTTATACGAATGTAAAGGGAGGGATACTAATTGTCAACAAATGAAATATGAAAAAGAATTTTGCAGTCAATGCCATAGTCATTAAAATGATCTATAACTACCTCACCAAACTTTGCAAAGAGATCCCCAAATCCATGTGTTGGCCAATTGTTCACCCACAACTACAATTAACAAACTTACCTGATCGAATTGAGGGTGATGGAATAAGAAATGTGTATGCATAGAATCTCCATATCTATAAACAAAGTATAATCACAATTCAAAAATGAAACCTTTAATCATTGTAAATCATTACCTGATTTTTGATACATATAGGACATGAACACAAGTTTCTCTCAACCATGGTGCCTGAAACAAAACAAAAACTCAAATATCAAATGTTTTTGTTTATGGAGATCAAACGAAACACTAACTTGCAATTGATATTAAAATTAAGCCAACAAAACAGGAAACTGGTATTCGGAATCGTATTGTGCAAGATTTGTTAAATGGAAAATTAATTTACCATCCAAAAAAAAAAAAAGCTAATTCATGGTCGTGATTTTCCCATACTTTTGATGGTGGGCCGAAGAACACCATAAAATTAAACATGTATTATCAGTAAATCCCTAAAATATATATTTTAAATTGACTTGAAACACAATAAAATTGATTTGAAAAACAATAAAACATCCAATTGATCTTACCTTACTGGCAATTTTATCGAATGCCTGGTATCTTATAACATCACCGATTTTAGGGTTATTACATCACCGATTTTAGGTGTTGTACAGTATTAAATCCCCAATTCTTTTCCTAGGGTTCTTTTCCTAGGTTCTTCCATGTTAAAGCAAATAAAGGATTTTTATTGTAGGTGACTGAATGCAAGACGATTTCAATTCAAAAATCATAACTTATTTTTGGAGATGATTGTTTTAATATGTCAACATTAATTGCTGAATTGAAACTGGCGATTTGAGTGAAGAAGGGTTTTGAATGACATAAATACTTACCAAAGATGTGAACCTTTCTCTTGATACCATTGTAATGAAAATGTCTGCAGCTGTGGACTTGTACGCCATTAACGTACAACCAATGGGAAGAGAGACACATCATCGAATTTAATGCAGGACATGCTTAGGGCGCTTGTAAAGTTTTCACGTTTATTAGATAAAATAGATTCTTTTGCATGTTCGCTCCTGAAGTAGGTTTAGTTCACATGAAGATGCACATAAACAATATGAAAGAGATGATTTCACACTCTATATAAATAAAAGATAATTTTTTATTCACTTTCTTCTCTCTTTTTGGTCGTTGTATTTTGATTTTACTTTTTAAGGAAAAAGTTTATATATATGCATATATAGCCCAACAAAACACATAAAATATAAATATCACACTCGTAATATAACATTTAAAAAAATGTTTTCACTATTCATCTACTGTTTGTTTTTTCACCATTCTTTGGACATATGCCTTAATGTCGGTCCTACTAAGTCCATGAATCAGGTTGGGGGTCAATCTGAGAGGTTCCAAGGTATTAAGAAGATGAACCGAAGCGGTACTGGAAAGTTGGAGGTAAGTATGGTTTTAATACCAAATCTAAACTAGTGTGCACGTCTGTCTCGAAAATGTCATCACCAAGTAAGGGTTCGAAAGTTGTTGTAACAATAGAAAATATTGCTAATATGGCTACTACTAATGGTTCTAATAAGGTTAATAGAAAAGATCGGGATATTACCTAGGATCGTTTTCGTCTTTGCAAGATCGTGATCGTGGGATCGAATCGGGATCCTAAGATCCTACTATAATACTATTTTTTAATAATCTTTGTAAGATTATTTTAATCTACAAATTATTATATATTATAAACATGAAATTATATGAATATTTCATGAAAATATTGTCTTAAATTATGAATATGGAATGTTTAAGAAGAATTACATGTTGTTTTGAAATTATATAAAAACATAAATCATAAATTTGTAGTTTTTTAGTTTATGGTTCGATAAAGGTAAGATCGGTTCGGAGTAGATCTTAAGATCCTATTGTCAAGATCGGGATCCTATAAGATCTTAAGCTTGTTAAGATCCTACGTATGATCTGGATCGTTTTTGCTTTGTAGAATCGTAAAATCGTAAGATCCTAAGATCAGGATCGGGATCTTAACAACTATGAGAAATACCATGTAGATAATGGAACGGAAATTGTGACTCCAAATCCATTTGAAGCTCTTAATATGGCTGATAACGATGTTGGTGCTGCTTCCAGTTGCACGTTTAGTTCCAAAAATGACAAGGTTGATATGAATGTTGGAAAAAATATGGAAGTTAATATGGATGATGAGGAAAGTGATAATGATTTTACTGAGAATAACAATGAAACTGCACATTTTATGGATCATAAAAATATAAAGAGTACAAGTACCACTTCTGGTGGAGGTGCAAGTGGGAAGCCAAGCTTACATGAACAACGGAAGGAGAGCTATGAAGATAATCCTTATGATGTCGATGATTATAAATGCGAAGATCTAACGCTTGAAAAAATTGCACTATGTGATACGTATGATATAAGGATTCTTGCTCAAGTTAGACGTTAGATTATATTTGGTCTGTTAAATGTATTTCTAGTGGTTAGGAATAGTTTTCCTTCGTATAGGAAGAGTAGTGTCTTGTTATATTAGTTTTACCGCCTATGTAACGGGCTGAGATGCGGGATTCCTCCCACATCTATTTTACTTAAACTTTTTTTTGAGTAATATATTTACCGGGTATAGAAACTCTTTAAAAAAGGTTTATTATAATAGAAACTTAGATCTCAAACTCGCTAAACTTTATACTTTAGACCCTTAAAGTGATAATGATGAGGAAAGTGATAATGATGTTATTGAGAATAACAATGAAACTGCACATTTTATGGATCATAAAAATCTAAAGAGTACAAGTACCACTTTTGGTGGAGGTGCAAGTGGGAAGCCAAGCTTACATGAACAACCAAAGGACAGCTATAAGATAATCCTTATGATGTCGATGATTATAAATGCAAAGATCTAACGCTCGAAAAAATTGCACTATGTGATACGTATGATATAAGGATTCTTGCTCAAGTTAGACGTTAGATTATATTTGGTCTGTTAAATGTATTTCTAGTGGTTAGGAATAGTTTTCCTTCGTATAGGAAGAGTAGTGTCTTGTTATATTAGTTTTACCGCCTATGTAACGGGCTGAGATGCGGGATTCCTCCCGCATCTATTGTACTTAAACTTTTTTTTGAGTAATATATTTACCGAGTATAGAAACTCTTTAAAAAAAGGTTTATTATAATAGAAACTTAGATCTCAAACTCGCTAAACTTTATACTTTAGACCCTTAAAGTTCAATAAAACTATAAATTGGCCTTTAAACCCACTGATATCTATATTTTAAATTCATTCGCATCATTTTATTTTTTTTTTTTATTTTTTTTTTGTTATTGTTAATAATCTTTATTGGTATTAACACTATTATATTAATAGTTGTTCTTATTTATTAGAAATCAAAATCAAATAGTTGTGTTTATTTATTACACATCACCTTAATTTCTAATTTTATTTTGTAGCCACAAAATAATTGCTTTTACCCGTTGCAACACACAAGCAAGTTATCTCATCTATACTATCTAAAGATTCAATGGCTTAATTGAATGTGCACAAAGGGTTATACGGTACAAGGTAGTTTAAGCTACGTAATTCAATGCAAACAAGTTGAGGAAGCTTTAATTTTGTTTGTGTTTTTAGAAGTAATGAAGGTGAATATGAAGTGGTTCGGTTACCAGGAAGATGAATATGAAGTGGTTCTGCATTAGATGCAGAAGATGTATGGTTTTTGCAATGAAATAAGTCGTTATAAATAGACAACTATCACCATCTTCATCGCATCATTTTTTTGGGCACCAATCTTCACCACCATGCCCACATCATTTTCTACAGGCCACACACAAAGATGGTAAAACTCTGAGCGTACAACATGGGTATAGTTTCATCAGACATGTATGTGTTTCTTGATTCTGAAACAAGTTATGCAAAAATGATGCAAATGTTATAAATGCCATTCACAAAACACTCAGTTTGGATGGCTTTTATCTTCAAAATGAGTTTTTACATCATTAGCCATGTCTAATTCAGTCCCTTGATCCTCTGAAGTAGTGACATTTGAGCTACCATCATCAACTGTGACAAAAAGAAAGGCAAGAAAAAAATACATGAAACTTTTAGATATTTAATATTTGCAGCACAAAACTATATTATGGTGTTGTTGTAGACAGTACCTTCTTCATCTGCAGGAGCATAAGATGACCTTCTTGAACGAGACTGATGGTGTGAAGATGGTGGACAAGAAAGTTATGGACATATTCGAGAAAGCTAGACATTAATAGAGTGACTTGATATCGAAGAAGAATATATACAATTGAGGTTAAAGTCAGAGATTAAGCTGGTGTTGAGGATCTTGATGCAAAGAAAAAAGAGACATTGGAGTGCCAAATGAATTTAGTTGGAAGATGTCAACGTCGAAAAGCCACTGTCTTGAACATTTACCCCTGCTGCCAAAGGCTGCTGCCATTTTGCGGGTATCTTAACCGAAGTTATACTGAATTAATGGTCATAAAAGAATGATGTTAGAATCCAATTGTGAGATTGATCAAGTATGTGTCGTTTTTTCATGTCATCCCTTGGTTGCATAGCTTCCACTGCACCTTTGTTAACAGATTATATCTTCATCAAGTTTGTGTTGTTCACGTTACTTTTTGTTATGCTATAATTATGATGTATCCATGTGCAGGAGTGTTTTGATCTCATTATGTGTATGTGGGTCATGTCTATTAGTTAAACCTTAAATCAAGTATATGGAGTATCATGTACAATAAGTAGAATATGTAATAATGATCAAACTTTAATTATGCAGCAGTCCATAATTTTATTATGAAGGTAAACAATGATTAGCGACCCTTTCAGTGTCGTTGTATACGTGTATACATGTTTCCCAGTATATTAAAGAGAAAAATCAAAACAATATAACTGATGTATTAAATCTTCTTCTTTATTACTAAGCTTATGAGTTCTGCATTGTATTTATTTGTATTATACTATAATAACAGAGTACTCCTTATAGTATTGGTGGCAAATGAAAGTGGTGATCATAAGATGAGTTGAGTTTAGTTGGGTAAATTCCCAGCTCATGATGGCTGTTCTTTTGACTGACCTTTATTATGTTGGAACGTTGGATAACTTGATGTTTGAGTATTCTATTGCATGTATACGCACTATATATAATAGGGATGGCAAGTTGAAGATTTTGATGGCATCAGAATGTGAGAATGCATGCATCGAACAATATGTATTTTATGTATTTAAATCACCAACATATGATGTTAGTGTTATTGAATGCAATCATTGTATTATGTGTATAAACAGGTGTTGACATAGTGCCATGTATGCTTCCAGTTCCGTCATCAATCACAAATGTGAGCCACGACCTGGACAGTAATTGTTATTGGTGAGATAATATAATGTAGAATGTCAGTTTAGAACGTCAGTTACATTCTATAGTTATCAAACCAGTATGACAAATTAAGAAAACGTGGCAAAAGGCATGATGGATAATAGAAGAATATGGGATACGGTCATAACAGTTAATATTGTACGGGTTAAATGGAATTTGTTCAAAAATAACAGTATTTGTTAGATAATTACTGTGTTAATAAAAGATTAATTGATTTTATACATTGGCTCCTTATTGCCTTTAGAATATGCAAAATTTGGTTAAAACTTAACGCCACTTTTGTTCAGTGATTTTGGATCTATTTTATCTACTCTATTATCAGTAAATGGATTAAAAAGTATAATTATTTCCGCTGATATCGGATTTTATTCTTGATCATATTATAGTTGTTTGGCTGTTTTTTGTGTTATTCATATTATATTCATCTTTTGATTGGTTGTTATCTATAAAAGAGTGCGGTTTGTTTAGATATTTATATACATTTGATTTCTTCACACAGGGATTTCGTAGTTTGAATTCAAACCGGTTGAGATTTGTAAACCAGTTAACGATATTGCATGGTGCACATACAAGCGTTGTATAACGTTAAGGTTTATAATTTGAAAAAGATATTGCATGTTGCATGCATTGTTGTGTTAGTGAATGTTGCCCTTGATATATTTAGTTGTTAGCCACATATATGGTCGCTAAATCTATTACGAGTATATAATAAAGGAAAACTCATTTGATGTGTCAATTGAGGAAACTCTTTCTTTTGGAAACCCTCCAACTTTTGCACGATATGGGCACGCATCCATTATATCTCTGAATTTAAAATGACAATTCATCATGTTGTCTTCAAACATTTCACCCTTTAAGAAATCTTAAATAGTTAATTTCCAAAGGCCTGTCTATAATCAATCCAAGAGGTTTGGTTTCAGGACTATGAAGTGGGCTGACTAGAGCAATATTAAATGACACTGGCTCAAGTGCGTGCCCATAATAGGTGTCAACGGTCTTATCCGGGTACTCACTACAAAGGCGGGACCGAAGATTAGCAGGACGAAAGCAAAGTTGGGGTAGTGATTTTTTGCCGCATTAAATGGTGTGGGAGGTAAAGGTATACAGAAGAGTTTAAAATGGATAAGTATGATTATGTACACAAGTGGCACCAATGGAAATCCAAAAGGCATTATATTGACACATGAAAATGCTATAACAAATATTAGTGGTACTGATATTCACATGGAACAACTTGAGGATAAGGTATCTATTTGTTTTGCTATAAGTATAAGAATGATCAGTATCAATATATCCTTTGGCTTATTTACATCTTTTGATATATGGACAACAATTTATATATGTAATCCATGCAAGATAATAAGCAAACACGTATATATGTATGATTTTGCATGAAGTGTGTGTAGTGTTTTATGGATAACATGTTTTTCTAACATGAATGTGTTAGATCGTGTTAGATACAGGGTCGTGTGCATCACACGGGTCTAAATATTATTTTGAGGTTTTTGACTTGACCTGAATTAAAAGTGATCACAAAATAAAGACACCAACATTACCTAAAAATTAACAAAATCCTACCGAAGCAAGCCAAGTTATACATTGTTGTATATTTTATCCTCACCATCACGTTAACAACTACGCTATGAACATTTAGATATAATTGGTGCAAATTTCATATGTACTCTTTTAAAGAAAAATAATTAGTTTAAATAGTGTAAACATAATGAGTACCAACCATTAAGCTATAAACACTTAGACACAATTGGTGCAACGCACGGGCTTGCCATTGCCTCGTTTGCTAAAATATACAACTATTTGATGCTTGTGCTTATTCATTACATAGCACCTTAATTTCTATTATTATTTTAGATAAAGGGCTTCCACCCGGCAAAATATATTACTCCAAAAAATAGTTAAGTACAATAGAATGTGGCTGAGATACCACATTAAGCTCAAGCAACCGCTTGAACAACCACTAAATCATCGATGAAAGGCCATAAATTAACCAACTAGCTACTCACAACTAGAAAACCAAAACAAAACCAAGCAAGAAACAACCTATCGAAGTCTAATGTCATGGATGGCTGCAGCCTTTAATTGGGCCGCAGATAGACCACAATCATTAAAATAATCATCATCATAATCATTGTAGTCACATGTACCATCTTTCCATTGCTCTAAAAGACTCCCCTCGTTTCCTCCAATACCGAAATAAGTATTATCGTCAGGATATTCCAGAGCTTGATCGTCATCGTTATCAGAATCAACCACATTACCCACCTTGGAAAAAGGGTTACCCACCTTGGTTGAAGAAGAATCAACCTTCTTAAGAAGTTGACCATCATCATCCACAAGAGTAACTTTCCCTTCAATAATTAACTTTTCAAGCTTCCCAATTTTCTCAACAATAGGGGTAGTGCGAGTGCTACCATAGGGGTTGTCTCCATAACTCTCCATCCAACTTTCTAACAGACTCTTCTTCCCCCCACCTCCATTTCCACCCTTAGAAGAACTAGCAACAGCAGGTATACCAAATGCTTGGGAACTAGCCATATCGTTTTGGCAATCAAGAACCGTATTATCACTATCTTCTTCAGCCACCTTAGTTTCTTTCTTACTGCCAGACTCCAAATCAACCCATCCTTAGGAGAAACACTTGTAGCACAAGGAATACCATTATCATCAATATCGACCATATCAAGAGCATCAAATGGGTTCGATGTAGCAATTGGTTCTTTAGTGATTTTCTCCTTAGTAGCATCCGGCTTTTTCGGAAAAGGTGCATACTTTTGCTTAGGTTTTGAAGGGCTAATTTTAGCCCCTTTACCCACATCAATACCACGAAACGGCTTTTGCTGAGGCATTTGAACCCCACCCTTCTTACGTTTTTCCTTACGATGCCTTACCTCAGTGAAACCATCATCATTCTTTTCCAAAGTAGTAGAAGCATCAACAGCCTTGGCTGCCACATTAGTATTACTACAAACAGCCTCCTTAACACTATTTGGGCATTCAATCAAAGCATGTCCAAAAGTCTTACATTCACCACAATGAGGAGGTTTCCATTCATATTCGACATTAATAATTTCAGTAGTAAAACTATTACCTTCTTCATTTGGAATTGCCATTGTAACCTGGCTTTTTAGTTATGAATCCACGTTTAATTCAACTAAAGCACGAGCAAAACTAATACGGCCCAAGACTCGATACACATAGAGCTTGTAAAAGCATCTAATATGATAGGTTTCCCTACTTGCGCGTAGCAATCAAGCTCAAACCATCCTCAGAATAAGCAACCAAAGGAACCTTTATGCATTTTGATCCAAACTGGTACCTTGTTTACCTCATTCCTATTAAGGGATAAAGTGGGAGTCCATTTGTTAAGAATATCAGGCGAGTTACGTATAATCCAAGGACCTCGTTCCAGAACACGATCCACACCCTCCTTGGTAGCAAACTTAAAAAGAAATACACCATCACCATTCTTCATCAGCTTTTGCAAAGCCAAAATTTCCCCATGTATTTGTAACATAATTTTTAACTAAAGGAAAAGCAATGGTCTTACCAAGAAAGTAACCAACAAGTGTGTTATCATACCGGCTTAAAACCTTCTTCATAGCAGCTATAGGCAACATTGTGTCATGATTATCCACACGATCCTCATTGACCAACGCTCTAAAATTCACTTTCGGAACCATACTAGTTGCATTAATGACATTGGCAAAAGAAGTAGGAGAATCTACCTTAGTAGCCTTATCACTCGTCGAAGTAGAAGCAGCCTTTGGATCTGTATTACCCGTAGCAACACACGTCACATCAATATGTTGAGAATTGACAGTCTCAACAGCGCCTCCCAAGCTAGTTTGATCGGCCAAACTAGTAGACTTACTACTCTTCAAGCTAGTTTGACTGGCTAAACTAGACGAGGAGCACGACATCACCACTCCCACCCGATTTACCAACAGATTTTGAACCCTTTCTCGCGCTATTAGTATTCAAAAAACCCTTTTCCATTTTTCAAAACCCACAACCAATCACCAAGTACAGACGACAACCACTACTAAGGACGCAAATATCATGCAGCAAATGCAAATTGACAGAAGAAAACCCTAACTAAAAGTTAGTGTTTAAACATGTTAAGTTTCAAAGAAACTCACCCCCCGTCATATGATCATACCAGCAAACAATAAAATCGATTTAAACAACCCCAACAGAATGTTGAAACCGACTTTTAAAATAAATTCAGGATTGGCAGGTGCGATCAAAAGAATAAAACACCAAACAAAACCGATTATAATATATAGTAGTGATATAGTCGGTTCAAAAGAAAGCCCTACAGAAAACGATCACCCTCCAATTAAACTTAGTAACACGCGTTGAGTCAGAAGAATCAATAATTTCTAATTTTATTTTGTGGCTACAAAATAAAAGCTTTTACCCGTTGCAACGCACAAATTAGATGTTTTAAAGTTTGTTCATTATTTTTGCTTATATTATATATTTGTTAGTTTTGTCAAAGAAAAATCATGTCCCATAAACTTCAAATTATTTAAAGGTTAAGCATATGAACCATCATTTCAATATATTATTTTTTACCTGATGTTTTTTTTTTTTTTTTTTTTAAAGGTTAAGCATATGAACCATCATTTCAATATATTATTTTTTACCTGATGTTTTTTTTTTTTTTTTTTTTGAAAAGATATGTGTGAATATGCAGGTCATTATGTAATAGATAATTACATTTTGAGGGTTTTGCTTTTTGTATTTTAGATTATTGCCTACCCTTAAAAATGGCTTTGTTAGGAAGCACAATTAGAAGAGAAATGCTTGAAAAAGCTGTAAATAGTAAGAAAAATGTTACATCCACATAAATTGTACAAAATAATGTTGACACATATATGTGTCAAGTTTAGTTGTCCTATCATATTGTATTATAATTTTTTTTTCTTTTTTTTTAATCTTTCACATTTAATTGTCAAGTCATTGTATGAATATAATTTTATGTAAATTGCAAAAATCGTTCTTGTGGTTTGACCAAATTGCACGTTTCATCTTTTTAGTTCAATAAGTGCAAAGATCGTCTTTATTTTGCATTAGGGCTGAGCAAAACCGACCGAAACCGAAAAGTCCCGAAAAACCGACCGATCCCGAGTAAGCCCGATACCGAAATGTTATTATTTAGTCGGTATTCGGTTTCAAATATTAGTGTATCTCGGTTTCGGGTCGGTTCGGGCCGGTAACCGACTTAAGCCCGAAGTAGGCCCGTCAACCCGATTACTAATTAGGTTTTCTTATAAAACCCGCCTCTCCAATCCTCCTTCCTCCATTATTCAGTCCCTAATTAGGTTTTCTTATAAAACCCGCCTCTCCAATCCTCCTTCCTCCTTCTTATCACTCTACACTCATCTTCTGAACACCGCATATGGATCAAACAAGAACACCACATATGGATCAATCAAGAACACCACAAATGGATCCATCTATGAACCGATTAGTTTGGTTGAAAAATTTGTGGTACTGTTATTGTTTAATTGATTGGTTATAAGAACACCACATGTAGTACTGTTATTGTTTAATGGATCCATCTATGAACCGATTGATTGGATCCATCTATGAACCGCTTATGCTGATGAAGTTATGGATTTCATGTATATTATGGTACTGTTATTGTTTAATTGATTGGTTATAAATCGATTGAAAATAATTAAACTCTGTTAGCTTTTTTTAATTTTGTATTTTTTTTATTGTCAACTTATTTTTGATATTAATTGTAAGTAAGTGGTTTTTAATTATACATGCATTTGCTTTTTTTAATTGTAAGTAAGTGGGTTTTTTTTTTTTTTTTTTCAGAAAGTGTTTAAGGCTTTAAGCTCTTTTGATACATTTTTGTTTTTTTTGATACAATCCGGTTGAGATGTAATTGACTAGTTCTCTTTCGGGCCTATATGCAAAGTCCCGAGAACCGACCGAATAATACCGAGTCTACCCCGACCCGACCGAGAACCATTCGGTTCGGTATTCGGGCTACCAGTCTGCATTTATTCGGTTTCGGGTCTTGTCGGGACGGGTCGGGTCGGGTCGGTTTCCGGCCCGATGCTCAGCCCTATTTTGCATTGTTATATGCACTTTTGGTCCTTCATCATTGCAAAAATCGTCCTTGTGGTTTGCCAAATTTCACTGTTGAAGGACCAAAAGTGCACGTAACAGTGCAAAATAAAGACGATTTTTGCACTTATTGAAGCACAAAAACAAAACGTGCAATTTGGCTAAACAACTATTTTTGCAATTTACTCATAATTTTATGAGCTACCTACATTTTTGGTCCTTGTGGTTTATCGGATGTAACAATTTTGGTCCAATAGTTTGAAAAGTAACGGATCCGGTCCAAGATCCGAAAGTAACGGATCCAGTCCAAGATCCGACAACCAGTAACACTTTCGGTCCATTTTTCGTATCACCGTTAGTCATACTTACTTTGACCGTTAAATTAAAGGATATTTTGATCATTTCACTCAACCACTCACTCCCATTTGTATTATTTTCTTTATATGGTCTTCAACCACTCACAACCCAGAAAGAATCAACTGGGCCTGGTCATTTCATAGGATCAAACCAAGTCCAAGGCACCACCATTCTAACTATGTTCTGATGAAGAGGTTGAGATGTTAAGTTGACCATTGAGATCAGACACACTATCTTGTAAATTTAATAACAAATGTGAAGTACTAAAACTCAATGCTGGTTTAGCCCTTGAAACAATAGGCACATCAGCCTCACCCACAAGCATAATATTACTCGCTTTTACATCTCTATGTATAACTTGATTTTCGCACTCTTGATGCAAATACGCCAAAGCAGACCCATTTGGCATCAACTCATAAACCCACAATATCTCACCTTTTTCATGACACCAACCTTGTAATCTCACAAGATTCCGATGTCTAAGCGTCCCAATAATTGACAACTCCGATAAAAACTCATCCATACCTTGACCACCACAAAACCCACCCGACTGCTACCATCACCACGAAACCGCCGCCACCAGATCTGGGTGTATGTGCATATAGTGGATCTTGGCCACTACCACCACCATCCAAATACGAAACCACCGCAACAACTAACTACAACAACACTCAAACCTATCTCCATATCCACAACAACAACAAAAAAAAAAAAAACAAAAAAAAAAAAACAAAACAAAACGGATCTCGAATTTGTTGAGGGGTTTTGTATACATGTGATGAAGGGTGCCATATCAGATTTGGTAGTTTTCAAACTATTAAAGGTAGATAGATGTGCATAATTCATGGTCATTATGCTAAAAAAAAATTTCATCTTCACTTTTTGCAAAGCTTTTTGATTTGTTGAAACTTAGAGTAGGAACAACCAACTGCATATTACCTGTTTGTGATATTCTCAATATTAACACACTTTACTAACTAGCAGGGCATCAGCGCGTTACGGCGGCGGATACTCTGAAATAAATTTTTTTGATGAATCATGTATTTTAGTTTATTATGTTCTTTTTGACAATAAATTTACGGATATCAAGAATTTCATATAGCCCGTGACCGTTCGGGCTCGAACCCGTTGGCCCGCGCCCGTTTGGGCTCAAACCCGTTTGGCCCGCGCCCGTTTGGGCTCAAGCTCATTTGGCCCATTGACCGTTCGGGCTTGAATATTTGTATAATGTGCTTTATTATTTGTATTAGTGAAATTTAATGCAAGAATTGTGTTTAATTTGGTTGTACAATATGTTTGATAATTTGTATTTCTTATGTAAGGGGTGTTTTAATAATTGTATTAATTGTATTTATTAACCAGTTAATTAATTGACTACATTAAATAGCATTAATGTGGTATTTTGTTATACAATATGCTTCTTGTCTATTAAGAGGGTTAACCCTTTAACCAGTTAATTTCTTCTTCTCCTCCCACCTCTTCTATTAAGAGGGTTAACCCTTTTTCTAAGGTGGGAGAGATTGTGGATTCGGATTCTGATGATGAGGTGGTTGTTAATTCATTTGATGAGTCTGCTAATCTATTTGGTGGTAGCCATGAGTTTGAAGATGTTGATGATGACTATGACTACGATGACTATGCGAACCAGGTTTATGATCTTCCAGGAAATTTGGATGCCTTTAATGCTATTTATGGTACTAGGCTTCAAGGCCGTAGGAAGTAATTTTTTCGTTATGTCTTAAGTTGTCATGTGTGTAATGGTGTGTTTTTCTTGTTTAGAACATAGGAAGTATCTTGCTATGTAAGTTTGCCTATGTAATGGGCTGAGATATGGGATTCACCTATATCCATTGTACTTAAACATTTTGGTTTTATATATTTACCAGGGTGCAGGATTACTCCCCTTTACCCAAAAAAAAAATATATGCTTCTTGTCTTGTACGTCTGAAAATTATGTGCATTAAAGTGTTCTACACTATGTTTCTTTTCTTGTAAGTAGTAGTCATTATAGTCATTAATAACATTGACAACTTTAATAGCATTAATGTTGTAAGTCTGAAAATTACACCATGCTTATTTTGTTGTACACTATGCTTATTTTGTTGTAAGTCTGAAAATTGTGGGCATTAAAGTGTTGTAAACCATGTTTAATTTCTTGTAAGTCTTAAAATTTTGGAGAGAGAGTGCTTCCTCCATTATATGTAGTATAGATAATGAAGGAAAGGGCATTTTAGTTATTGTACATCATTATCCGAAGGTATTTTAGTCATTTCATACTTTTTTAACTAGTCAAACTAACAGTTAACGAAAAATGGACCAAAAGTGTTACGGGTCATTGGATCTTGGACTGGATCCGCTACTTTTCAAACTATTAGACTAAAATCGTTACATCCGGTAAACCACAAGGACCAAAAATATAGTTAACTCTAATTTTATAAACTCTTCGAGGATGCAACATTATTCAAATAAATATAGGTTAACTCGTGTTGGTTTTAATTACTCCGTAATATCTTAGTTCATGCTCCGAAATTACTTTTAGTGGCAAGTGATGTTACTTTTCCACTGTTTAGCCATTTTTATTTTTCGAACTTCACGTTGAATTTGCTCCGTCTGTATGTTGTAACGTCTTGATATGTTTGTTTTTAAAGGGGAAATCAAATACGGAGTAATAGTACATTTAATATTATTTTAATGGAGATAAAAATAAATAGCAGCTGCATCCTCATTTAATTTGATTTAACACGTTCAATAGTGGGATATTGACAAGTTCATGGACAAGCACAGTGGTGCTTTTAACTCGAAATAGTGATGATTTAAAATGCACACCTACTTATGTATCGTACCATAAAAGTATTCCACCTCTACCCCCAACAATGAAACTGCAAAATATCCAGTTTTATTGCTAAGTTCAGTTTCTATTTTCTTTCAAGTACGGATTAATATATATTATTTCTACTTGACTCGTCTAGCATAGCTGCTTTATGTATTACCAAATGAATCCACAATACTTAATCAGCCTGTTAATATTGTGGATGCCATGTGCTATATTTCTTATTTTGTGCATGTATTTCGTTTCTAGTTGCAGTTAGTTTCATTTGTTTATTTGCTTTTTTGCATGGATCAACAATACTTAATCAATTTGTTAATATTATGGATGCCTTTGTTTGTAATTTGTTTTGGTTTGGTTGGAATATATTGCCTTTCAAAAAAAAAAAAAATAATAATAACAAAATTACCAAATGAATATGGACATATGAAATAAAGATTTTGTCCTTTGACATGCGTTCACAATAATGTTATTCGTCTACACGCTACACCAAAACCTCCTGTTTGGGACCAGCCAAATATTTGGGTCGACATTGTAGACCCAAATTTTGCCAATGGCCCACTCTTTTTTCAACCAAAAAGACAGTCAATGTGAGTTGAAAATTTGAGCAAAATGGGTCGACAATGTCGACCTAAACTACGTATATTATTATTTTTTTATTTAAAAACTTTTTAAATCAGTTTTTATTTTTAAAATTAATATTAAAATATTTTTAAAAGCAGAATGGGTCGGCAATGTCGACCCATTCTGCGTGTATTTTTTTTTTAATTTAAAAACTTTTTAAATCAGTTTTTGTTTTAAAATCAATATTAAAACATTTTAGAAAGCAGAATGGGTCGAAAAATGTCGACCCAAACTGCGTGTATTTTTTTTTAAAAACTTTTTAAATCAGTTTTTGTTTTAAAATCAATATTAAAACATTTTTGAAAGCAGAATGAAACTGCGTGTATTATTATTTTTTATTTAAAAACTTTTTAAACTAGTTTTTATTTTAAAATTAATATTAAAACATTTTTAAAAGCAGAATGGGTCGACAATGTCGACCCAATCTGCGTGTATTTGTTTTTTTTTTATTTAAAAACTTTTTAAATCAGTTTTTAATTTAAAATCAATATTAAAACTTTTTTAAAAGCAGAATGGGACGACAATGTCGACCCATTCTGCGTGTATTTGTTTTTTTTTTTGCATTAAAATTATATGTTAGTGTAAAAATTAATTTTAAAAATTACATAAATTAAAAAATATACAAAATCAATTCTTTACTATTTATCAAAAATATTTTTGATGTTAAAACGTAATCATTTTGTTTTAACCGATGGCTGTGAAGAAGACTTCTCGTACATTAAATGTGTTGAGAATTATGTAAATGTGGTGATCTCGACTATTATGAACTAGATCTGAATATTGATGAAATGGATGTTGATCGGACTCATTCGTTTAACATATCATGTATAACGGTATTATATCGACTCATTCATGATGAAGACTTCTCGTACATTAAATGTGTTAAGACAGAGAATGCACCTGTTCATTTCTGAAGAAAAAAGTTGTTTACGCAACTCATGCTCTATTACTTCTAAAAGTGCTCAACAATATCATGCCTTGTTTTCCTATAAATACTTGCATTGTATAGAGCTCTATAGTCATTAGCATTGTATAGAGCTCTATAGTCATCTCGGCTTATTCGTTAAACATCTTGTGTATAACCATATCATATGATCATTTTGTAATCTTGGGTTGCACGAATAGTTGGAATGAATTGGCGTGGTAGGTTTGGGTAGAATCAGATGTTAAAATTGGATTATTAGTTATCTGTGATCTGTATGTAGGCAAACGAAACAGATCAAACGAAACAACTCGACAAGCAAACTAAACAACTCGGCTCATTTTGTTTCAACCGATGGCCGTGAAGAAGAATTCTCGTACATTAAATGTGTTGAGAATTATGTAAATGTGGTGATCTCGACTATTATGAACTAGATCTGAATATTGATGAAATGGATGTTGATCGGACTCATTCGTTTAACAAATCATGTATAACGGTATTATATCGACTCATTCATGAAGAAAATGTTGTACCATTTCTGCTTTGACTGCCACATCTGCAGTCCAAAAGCGTCCCATTTTAATTAATTCAAGCAAAATGGTACGACATTATTTTGTCCAAACATTTTAAATATTTTAAATAAGGGATAATTACAAAAATAGACCATGGATCGAAGTGATTGATGAGACGAAAAGTGTACCGCTTTTAGGGGGTCATTTAAGCCCTAAATCGTATTTATTTGATCAAATATTGCCCTAAATCGTTCCTTTTGTCATTTTAAGTACTTTGCAGAAGAAATCTGAAAAAAGAAGCATTTTGGACGTTTTTGGAGCATAAAAGTGAAGAAAACGACAAAGTCTAAAAATCGGCTGGAAAAGTACCTGTGACGGCGTCAAGCCCCAGTGTGACGCCGTCAACCCTTGATAAGCCAGAGAGGATTTTGGAAGATTAAAGAGGGACGGCGTCAAGAAGGCCGTCAAGTGTTAAGTTAAAGAGAGACGGGCCAGAGGATTTTTGAAGGTGACGGCGTCAGGATCATAGACCTGACGACGTCAGATGATATAGAGTGACGGCGTCAAAGTATTCTTACACGAGAAAGAACCTTAGTGAAACCGCCACAAGTTAATCAAGACAATCACAACTTACGCGTGGAGTAGCTGTCACTGTTTTGGCCATAAAATCTTCATACGAACTCGGATTTGGGTGATTCAAAAGGCCACACGAAGAGGACGAAAAGATCTACAATTTGGTGAAGAAAAATTGGACTTGACGCCGTCAAGGTTAGTCTGACGCCGTCAAGACGGGCCGGGCAGAAAAGTGCTTATAAATACAACCTTATAACTTCATTATTTGTAAGCCCTAAACCCTAAGTCCGATTCTAGGGTTTAGGTAGGTGTTTTTCTAGCAACTTAGAGGGTTTCAATCACTTCATAAACATCAAATATTGGTTTGTTGATTCTAACTTAATTATGCCTTTCATTATCATGGTTGTTTGCCCTTCATTGATCATGCTTTGCTAATTCACCTTGTGTCTACTTATGATTGTGTGAAACTTGCATATAATTAATTAGATCTTATTGATTCCTTGTTGATGTATGTGTCTATCGTCATCAATAAAGGTGTGACACTTCAATAGATCTTATTGGTTTAGCTTATAATTCTTGTTTCCTGTTGTCTCTTGTTTGATTGGGTGATATCGATGTTAGGCTTAAGAAAACTGGCTAACCTCCTATACGGTAACTTGCTTGAACGTCTTAAGAAACATGAACCAATGCGTACTAGGTTTATTTGGTTGTATTTAATGCATGAGTGAATTCTAGTGATCCCATGTTAGGAGCTTCTTAGCCGGCTCGACATAGGAGTGAAGTAGGAGCTTATAGAGTTGGGGAAGTACGTATGCCACCCCACGAATGGTATTAAGGAATACAACCCGTCAATTAAAACAAGGTTACAATTCAATAGGTAGAATTGGATAGCTAGCAAGGAGTAATACATCATAGGTAGACATGCTTCACTTCCCTTGTAGAACCCTAGTTTAATTTCCTTTGCATTAGTTTAAGTAGTAGTTTTTGGGTTAGTTGATTAGCAACTAATTCTGCCTCTCCTTCCAAAACCCGAGATTTTTACTTGCTTTCCATAAAATATAAAAATACAAAAAGAATCATCCCTCACTTCTTGACCTAGTAGATAAATTTCAATCCTAACGAACACTATTATTTGAGTTGAAAGATCAATCCCCCGGTACTTGCCACTTCACTATACTACATCGGTCAGGTACACTGCCTGGTGGGGATTGCAAGCTTCTCGAGATCCCTCGAGAGGTAAAACCTGTTGTAAGGTCGCAAAACCACGCATCAAGTTTTTGGCGCCGCAGCCCGGGGAGTAGTTATTGCTTAGGTTGAAATTTATTTTTATTTGGTCTACTCATTAGATTCCTATCTAGTGAGATTTTTATTTTCTTTTTATTAGCTTTCTAGTAGTCTATCTTTTCTTTCTGTCTATGTTCGTAAAAACCTTTCCATTGACTCTTCCGTTCACCAATATGGAGTACGCGAACCCACCATACTACCGACCACGAAATCCATTTGCCCCTAATGGCATCTTGATGTTCAACCAATATCGAGATGAACCCATATATGATGCATGGACTCGTTTTAAAAACTTACTCCGAATAGTCCCTCATCATAGCTTCGATTTAGCATCCCTAACCCAAATCTTTTACGATCGTGTCGACCGATATGACCAAATGTGCATTAACGATTTTGCCAATTGGGACCTTAGGGAATTAAATGCTGAAGAAGCATGGGATACCATAGAAGATTGTGCCCAATATTATTATAGAGTAGACAACCCAACAAACGTTAGTACAAGTCAATTGACCACAAATTTCAAGGATCATGAAACATGTTTGTTTGGGGATGAGGGTAGAGTTGAGCCACCTAGTTGCATGTCATGGTTAGGCACTACTATAATACAGGATGAACACATAGGTGAT
Organism: Artemisia tridentata subsp. tridentata; assembly: GCA_021014915.2. Classification (NCBI taxonomy): domain Eukaryota; kingdom Viridiplantae; phylum Streptophyta; class Magnoliopsida; order Asterales; family Asteraceae; genus Artemisia; species Artemisia tridentata. The sequence goes on from CP139506.1 coordinate 53,874,797, forward strand.
CTTGACACAAGGAATGATGAGGTAAGTAACATAAGCCCGCTAAATACCCCACAAGTCCTACCATCATTTGAGGCACACACCCCGCTCGTGACTTACCCGGAAGAAGTAGAAGTGACTTTAGGAATCCCAATGGAGGTAGAACCCTTGGACCAAGCACAACTAGAGGATATAGGTTTGAACACTTTTAGTGATGACCTTACTCTTAGTTCTAGGGAATTTCCTAGTGTTGATGAACCGGAACCTCAACCTTTACACAACTTTCCATCCTTAGATTTACATCTAGGAGACAAAAGAGGAACCGACCCACCCATCAACCCTTATTATCCGGGTAGTTTTAGGATGAAGGAAGCCATTCACTCACCCCCTTCACCTCACGTGGCATATTTCCACCCTAAGGGTGTGTATCGCTACTTTCACCCGCACTTAATCCTAAGTGTAGGGAAAACCTCCCCTATTTTTGTTAAATAAGGGTAGAGTCAGGCTCGTGACTCGAACAAAAACAAGCGCTTCTTGGGAGGCAACCCAAGCTTTATTTGTTTAATTGTTTGATGTTTTTATTTTATTTGTTTGTTTGTGTCATATATGCTTAATCATAATTGTTTAATTTTCATGTTTCGAATAATTTGTGAAAATGCTTTATCTTGTTTTTAACCTCGTCTTAATTGCATATAAAGGTATTTTACAAAAAGATAAGTGTAGGGAAGCTTATATTTTGTTAAAAAGAACAAAATTCGAATATGGAAAATTCACAATTCATGATTAGCATGTATTCTATCTTGTTTATGTGTCAATACTTGTGGACATGTTTTATGAGTCCCTATTTGTAAGTCATCCCGCAAGTATCCTATCATTTTATTGCTTTGTTTTGTTTTTATTTCTAAGTCTGGAAATACATCTAGTTGTGGTTTTTCTTTGTTCGGTTTGATGCTTTGGTTTTTGTGTTTGTTGGTTACAGGTATTATTGGATAAGAAGATGTACGTGCAACACATCAAGAGGATGATTATATTTCTGGAGTGAAGCTTATCATGTTCATTCTCTTGGAGGGAGATTTAACCATATTATCACATCATCCATACCGAGCGAATCAGGGAGTATTAGTTTCTTCCATTCTCATTTATTTTTACTTTTACATCTTTTGTCTAGAACATTGGGGACAATGTTCGGATTAAGTGTAGGGAGGGTAAATTAGGATGCCTTAGAAACTACAACTTCGTTTGATTTTTGTTTTGTTTAATAGTGAATGTGTAATAAAGCCAAGAGAAATATTGGTTAGGGCAATTTTAGCACCAAATTTAAATTTTTTTACAACATATAGGAGTGAAACTTTGATTTTAATAAGCGTCTCATGGATAGGGAATTGTATGACTAGCACAAAAACCATACCACTCAAAAATTTCCACCCCAAATATGTGAGGTTCGCCTTTAGATCTTTAGGAAAAAGCATTCATTGTTGGTGCTTATGAGTGTACCGGTAGTTTATAGATTCTAGAACTTGCGTTTGTGATGCATACCGAGACCGCTAGTGAGACTACATTCGTGTAGTTAGGATTGACTACATGATAAGAGGCATTAGGATTAACCCATTGTTTTACACCTGTGTTTTTGTTATAATTACTTTGGCTACATTGGTCAAGTAATTCTCCCACACCCTTTGCGTTGTACCCATTTTTGGTACACGATACCCCTAGTACACCCCTCAGAGCCTATCTTTTCGTTTCGACCTTTAAGTATTTTACTTAAAGGAAGAATTTGTTTACACCCCACTTAAATGTACACCCAAATCGCCTTAGCCTACCTTGTGTGCACTCATCTTTAGTGCATTATTGTGACAACATTTGTTTAAACCCTTAGTTAATTATCTAATTGATTACATGGTTTGTTACACCCCGTGCCCACTTAGACCAAAAACTTAAACTTTTACGCGGAAAAACTTGAACTGAAACGGACATCTGGTCACTCTTTGGCCCATTTATAAAAATCTATAAACTTTCAGACATTGAGGCTATTTTTAAATGAAACTAGACTCAATTACCTTCAAAACGATAGGTGGCACGACCCGTGACGACTTACGAATTAAAAGATACGATTTTTCAAAGTTTTCGAAAATCTGCCCAGCGGCCTCCATCCGATCGGATCGCCAGCCATCCGATCGGATGGATGGTTCTGTCCAGTTTTTGCCTTTTCAAAATCCCCGGCCGATACTCCAACCTCCCGGACTCGAAACCTAACCAAACTTTCCAGATTTCATTACTATATATATAGGCTCATTTCCATCCAAAAACATTTACCATTTGACCACCCGGAATAGTACTTCCAAATTGACGGGTTATGCATTAAAACCCGTTTAGACCCATTTTCACCAAAAACCACTTATACCACTTCATTTCTACACCCAACTTGACCAACTTCATTACATTAACATACCAAACATGTTCCCTTGACACTTGACCCGTTTACCACCCAAAATGGGTACTTTTACACTTTATCCAAACACCCCTTTAACTTTCATTACAAACACTTAAAACATGCTTTGACACACCAAATGACTTTCAATTCATTACACAACACTTGACATACAATTTGACACATGGCTACACTTTACAAAACCATTTATTAACTCACGGGGGTATCATCTTGGGTGAGCTCGGTATTCTACCTAGCTCCTACATATATTAAACCTTCTAAGCTTCGCATACCAACATTGATCCTTAGCCCAAGCCATATCACCACACGAGCCTACAAAACATTAAACACTTAAACCGTAAGCACGAATGCTTAGTAAGTAAAGCGGACATAATATATCATTATACTTCATTCAACACATTACACATTATACAACCATCAATCCACAACATTGAACATAACTACATACCTTAATCACTAAGCCTTAACCTTCCCTTCTTCCTTAGGTCACTCTTAACTAACACATCCATTAACCCTATAACTTCTTACACAAAATACCATTATACTAAACAACCAAAATCTTAACACTTTAGCCACATAACACATAATGTATAGAAATCATTATAACTTTACATTATACCGGTTTACTTACCTTAATCCAAGCTACATCATAACAAGAACATCATCATCATCACATTCTTCCATCATCATCATCATCTTTCATAATAACCAAAACCTAACAACATAACAATAATTAACATAACAAGGGTTAACCAAACCCATTAAACATACTTATCTTTCATTCCCCATCATCATATGATCATATCTTGATCATATGATGAAAACCCACTTAATCCATAATCTATAACTTTAATAACCTCAAGAACATACATACTTACTTGAAGGGGAATCATAGCTAGGAAGGACCATAACCATGGACCTTCATCTTCTTCATCTACTCTCATTATCTAGCTTCTTTTTCTCCTTTCCTTCTCTCTAAGAAAACCGGCCTTTTCATAGGCTCAAGAATAATATGGAATTATCTAGACTTTGCTAGATATAATAGTTAGGTGGTGACTTTGGGCAATTGGCAAGAATGGCCCTTCTAGTCTCCTTCTTCTTACTTAAGCCACAACTAACTTTATAACATATTTAATACTTGGCAACTTAGGCCCCTTTAGTTACACATCATATTACATAACTATATTAGTCATGCTTTGACTATTACTTGACCATCGGGTTTGACTAAAACATAATATTCGTTGACTGGCCAATCATATAAGGCCATAATCCATTTTCATCTAGGGTGGGGTCCCAACACACAGGGAACGGGTCTAACAATTCTACCCCCCTTATTTAGATTTCGTCCCCGAAATCTCTCGTCTATTTCTAATCATAACTTAGTTTCACCTTACCTCCATTCTTAGCACTTCCTATTCTTCACCCCCTTTTTCGATTGTACGATCTACATGCTCTTGCAATTCAAGGTCCACTATTCGCACTTCATACTCTTAACTCATCTCATTTCTAGCTTATCTTCTCAATTCTTTCATCTCTTTTTAGTTATTATGTCATTCAAGACATCATCCTTGCCTCTAATATATGCCATTTAACGATTTCTACGTCTATCGCATAGCCTTCTAACTAGTTCTATTTAACTTTTTCGTCAAGGACTACGTGTCACTTGAACATTACACACCATTTTAGCCTTTCATGAGTCAATTATTCATTAACTTTATACTTTTACCGCAACCTTACCACTATCTCATTACTATTTTGCTACACGTTACATTCGCCTTTACTTTTCTTCTCAAAATTTTATAGAGCTTTTAGTCCATATTAGCATTTATTAGCATTCATCATTCTTCAATTCATATTGCAACAAGCATATCGTTCAAACTTTAATCTTTTCAACTCATACTTAAACACCCAAGTCCTATACTTTACTTGACGTTTCCCACCTAGGGTCGTCATTCAACTCATTATCTATCCGCCTATCTCAACTCCTTATGACTTCTAACCATCCTAGACTCCTTCTTCTACCCTTCCACCCTACTCATGCCATGTCGGGAACACATAAGCCCACTCATTCATACTTCCTCATTTACATGGAGAGGCGTCCCAAACGATGTAAATCAAGAAATACAAACTCATGGTTCGGTGATTTACGATTTCTTTATTCAAATGAAAAGGCGTCCCAATTCATTTAAATAAAGAAACCATAAACCATCCTACTTACATACTTCCGACATAACACTTGCACCTATTTATTACACACTTTTACTTTCAATCTTTCATTTTTTTTTATTTTACATTTCATTCATTATTTAAACTTTTCATTTTCTAGCTTGGATCCACTTTACTTTAACATTTTCCCCGAAGGGATTTTTACACATGCCAAGGATGTAGGCAATCTTTGCCGGTGAAGGCAATACGTTTTATCCCGAAGGATCTTCAACACGTCCCGAAGGATTCTTTAACATTCATTGACTTGGTCATCCCGAAGGACACCACCTTTAACATTTATCCCGAAGGATATCACCTTTAACATTCATCCCGAAGGATCATTAACATTCATCCCGAATGATCTTTAACGTTCACACTTTATCACTTTCACATTATCACATTGGATCCAAGCTATTAACATTTTAACACGCACACATTATCTCATCCATTTTATTTAGTGAACGCAAGCTTATAGAGCATATGAACCTGCTTATTATAAGTACACACTTTTATGTGTTTATCATCTTACATTCTACGTTCACTTTAATCATTTTCACCCTTTTACTTTACCCTTTAGTCCACCCGACTCCTTCCACTTTTAAACCTTGCATAGGTTAACTCACATTCGTTCATTAGTACCATTCGTTCTTCTTGCACGTTTTAGTTACTCACACATTTTCTACGTCGTTACACTTTTCACTCTAGCTTACATTCTTTAACCCGCGTTAATCATTTCCACCTTTTTACATTACACGTTAGCCTACTCAACTCTTTTACTTATAGACTTTACACATATCGTCAATTGCAACACTTGCATTTATTATTAATAATTACCGCTAATCGCCTTAGCCGTAATATAATGATTTTAGGACAATACTTTAACCTCATGCATACTTATCTCATTCTCTCTTACATTCCTGACTCATCGCATTCTTATTCTTATACCTTAACTTATCCTTAACCCGTCTCTACACCACATTAACGTCAATCATTAGACTTATATATATAACGAGACCATATGTTGGTCACATTAATATCCTACGGTTCAAAATGATTACATGCCGTTATTCTTTAGCCTCATTCTTTACCCTTCATACCATTTAACACTACATCATTAGTATCTTAGTTTCATCTTATCTTTTCACGTTATACCTTAGCATATTTTCAATGTTTCATACATTAGGCGTCAACATTTAAGCCCACTTATTAACCCATCTCTAATACCCATTTACCATTCCTATTCACGTTTCATTACCGTTACCCTAACATGCTTTCATATAAAAACCGACACCAACCAAGGTGCACGGCCAACTAATCATTTAAACACTTCAAGTCCTCCTTGGACTCACATCACATAAACATTAAAATGTTAAAACACATTTATCATACTTACTAACTTAAGTTCACATGTTACTTCACACATTCATTCTTTTAACTTGCACGTTTATCTTACGCATTTCTTACACTTACGTCCATCATTTCTACGAGTGGTTTAAGTCTAGGCAACCTAAAGGAAACCTAATTCACTTAAACCGAAGCTCTGATACCAATTTGTTACACCCCGTGCCCACTTAGACCAAAAACTTAAACTTTTACGCGGAAAAACTTGAACTGAAACGGACATCTGGTCACTCTTTGGCCCATTTATAAAAATCTATAAACTTTCAGACATTGAGGCTATTTTTAAATGAAACTAGACTCAATTACCTTCAAAACGATAGGTGGCACGACCCGTGACGACTTACGAATTAAAAGATACGATTTTTCAAAGTTTTCGAAAATCTGCCCAGCGGCCTCCATCCGATCGGATCGCCAGCCATCCGATCGGATGGATGGTTCTGTCCAGTTTTTGCCTTTTCAAAATCCCCGGCCGATACTCCAACCTCCCGGACTCGAAACCTAACCAAACTTTCCAGATTTCATTACTATATATATAGGCTCATTTCCATCCAAAAACATTTACCATTTGACCACCCGGAATAGTACTTCCAAATTGACGGGTTATGCATTAAAACCCGTTTAGACCCATTTTCACCAAAAACCACTTATACCACTTCATTTCTACACCCAACTTGACCAACTTCATTACATTAACATACCAAACATGTTCCCTTGACACTTGACCCGTTTACCACCCAAAATGGGTACTTTTACACTTTATCCAAACACCCCTTTAACTTTCATTACAAACACTTAAAACATGCTTTGACACACCAAATGACTTTCAATTCATTACACAACACTTGACATACAATTTGACACATGGCTACACTTTACAAAACCATTTATTAACTCACGGGGGGTATCATCTTGGGTGAGCTCAGTATTCTACCTAGCTCCTACATATATTAAACCTTCTAAGCTTCGCATACCAACATTGATCCTTAGCCCAAGCCATATCACCACACGAGCCTACAAAACATTAAACACTTAAACCGTAAGCACGAATGCTTAGTAAGTAAAGCGGACATAATATATCATTATACTTCATTCAACACATTACACATTATACAACCATCAATCCACAACATTGAACATAACTACATACCTTAATCACTAAGCCTTAACCTTCCCTTCTTCCTTAGGTCACTCTTAACTAACACATCCATTAACCCTATAACTTCTTACACAAAATACCATTATACTAAACAACCAAAATCTTAACACTTTAGCCACATAACACATAATGTATAGAAATCATTATAACTTTACATTATACCGGTTTACTTACCTTAATCCAAGCTACATCATAACAAGAACATCATCATCATCACATTCTTCCATCATCATCATCATCTTTCATAATAACCAAAACCTAACAACATAACAATAATTAACATAACAAGGGTTAACCAAACCCATTAAACATACTTATCTTTCATTCCCCATCATCATATGATCATATCTTGATCATATGATGAAAACCCACTTAATCCATAATCTATAACTTTAATAACCTCAAGAACATACATACTTACTTGAAGGGGAATCATAGCTAGGAAGGACCATAACCATGGACCTTCATCTTCTTCATCTACTCTCATTATCTAGCTTCTTTTTCTCCTTTCCTTCTCTCTAAGAAAACCGGCCTTTTCATAGGCTCAAGAATAATATGGAATTATCTAGACTTTGCTAGATATAATAGTTAGGTGGTGACTTTGGGCAATTGGCAAGAATGGCCCTTCTAGTCTCCTTCTTCTTACTTAAGCCACAACTAACTTTATAACATATTTAATACTTGGCAACTTAGGCCCCTTTAGTTACACATCATATTACATAACTATATTAGTCATGCTTTGACTATTACTTGACCATCGGGTTTGACTAAAACATAATATTCGTTGACTGGCCAATCATATAAGGCCATAATCCATTTTCATCTAGGGTGGGGTCCCAACACACAGGGAACGGGTCTAACATGGTTGCTAAGTTGAGTCATATCCTTGTACATATTATTTTGGGACGATTGGGACTTATGGGTAAAGTACTAGTGTAATGGAGTAATGAGGAAGAACATCATTTATTACCCCCATATGTACGTTAATATTTTAAAGTACTCCAAATGTTTCGATTATCTTGATTCGAGTCATTAGAATAATTTTATGTAAAGTATGTGAAAGTTCAAGTGTAGGGATGGTACAAAGAATCCCTAGTGATGTATTGTTTTGGATGATAGGGCAAGAGTGTATTAAAAAAAAAAAAAAAAAGTGAAAGAAAAAGCATACGGACTACCATCCGCCTCTATCTTTTATTTATGTTTTGTTTTGTTCTATGTTTATTAGTTCGTGATTAGTTTAAGTTGAGTCGAGTCTTGGCTTAGCAACGCCTCATTCTACATGTAATTGACCAAGATGATTGACTTGCCACCAGTAAAAATATCCTTATCCAACAAACCGTGTTTTCCTTATCCCTACACCTAACGTTATAACCCTTTGTAAAGACCTCTTTGATAGTTTATCCTAGGTGCTTACGCCAAAAGTGGTAGAGGCGTGATCCTTTCCCAAGCCTATGGTAATCTATTTTCTATGACAGGTAGTGAGCGATATTCTTCCATTTCCATTTATGATATATAAATTTACAACACCCGAAGGATGAGAGTATCCAAACACTTATTGTGAGGTGCTAGTGTATAATTTCCGTGCTTATTTTGACCAAGGTGGAATGATCATTTGTTGTAATTACTTTTATATTAATGTTAAATGACCCCTAACTTGTATTTTGATTGGTGGAAAAGCTCATTTGCTTGAGGACAAGCAAATCCCAAGTGTAGGGATATTTGATGAGACGAAAAGTGTACCGCTTTTAGGGGGTCATTTAAGCCCTAAATCGTATTTATTTGATCAAATATTGCCCTAAATCGTTCCTTTTGTCATTTTAGGTACTTTGGAGAAGAAATCTGGAAAAGGAAGCATTTTGGACGTTTTTGGAGCATAAAAGTGAAGAAAACGACAAAATCACAAAATCGGCTGGAAAAGTACCTGTGACGGCGTCAAGCCCCAGTGTGACGCCGTCAACCCTTGATAAGCCAGAGAGGATTTTGGAAGATTAAAGGGGGACGGCGTCAAGAAGGCCGTCAAGTGTTAAGTTAAAGAGAGACGGGCCAGAGGATTTTTGAAGGTGACGGCGTCAGGATCATAGACCTGAAGACGTCAGATGATATAGAGTGACGGCGTCAAATTATTCTTACACGAGAAGGAACCTTAGTGAAACCGCCACAAGTTAATCAAGACAATCACAACTTACGCGCGGAGTAGCTGTCACTGTTTTGGCCATAAAATCTTCATACGAACTCGGATTTGGGTGATTCAAAAGGCCAAGCGAAGAGGACGAAAAGATCTACAATTTGGTGAAGAAAAGTTGGTCTTGACGCCGTCAAGGTTAGTCTGACGCCGTCAAGACGGGCCGGGCAGAAAAGTGCTTATAAATACAACCTTATAACTTCATTATTTGTAAGCCCTAAACCCTAAGTCCGATTCTAGGGTTTAGGTAGGTGTTTTTCCAGCAACTTAGAGGGTTTCAATCACTTCATAAACACCAAATATTGGTTTGTTGATTCTAACTTAATTATGCCTTTCATTATCATGGTTGTTTGCCCTTCATTGATCATGCTTTGCTAATTCACCTTGTGTCTACTTATGATTGTGTGAAACTTGTATATAATTAATTAGATCTTATTGATTCCTTGTTGATGTATGTGTCTATCGTCATCAATAAAGGTGTGACACTTCAATAGATCTTATTGGTTTAGCTTATAATTCTTGTTTCCTGTTGTCTCTTGTTTGATTGGGTGATATCGATGTTAGGCTTAAGAAAACTGGCTAACCTCCTATACGGTAACTTGCTTGAACGTCTTAAGAAACATGAACCAATGCGTACTAGGTTTATTTGGTTGTATTTAATGCATGAGTGAATTCTAGTGATCCCATGTTAGGAGCTTCTTAGCCGGCTCGACATAGGAGTGAAGTAGGAGCTTATAGAGTTGGGGAAGTACGTACGCCACCCCACGAATGGTATTAAGGAATACAACCCGTCAATTAAAACAAGGTTACAATTCAATAGGTAGAATTGGATAGCTAGCAAGGAGTAATACATCATAGGTAGACATGCTTCACTTCCCTTGTAGAACCCTAGTTTACTTTCTTTTGCATTAGTTTAAGTAGTAGTTTTTGGGTTAGTTGATTAGCAACTAATTCCGCCTCTCCTTCCAAAACCCGAGATTTTTACTTGCTTTTCATAAAATATAAAAATACAAAAAGAATCATCCCTCACCTCTAGACCTAATAGATAAATTTCAATCCTAACGAACACTATTCTTTGAGTTGAACGATCAATCCCCCGGTACTTGCCACTTCACTATACTACATCGGTCAGGTACACTGCCTGGTGGGGATTGCAAGCTTCTCGAGATCTTTCGAGAGGTAAAACCTGTTGTAAGGTCGCAAAACCACGCATCAGTGATTTTCTTTTTCTACCCTGTACCCCGGGCAACTGTGCAACTCGCCCCATATGATGACACGTGTCCCCAGTTGCCCAAAAAATGTCGATTGTTGCCCAAAAAATACACAAGTTGCCCAAAAAAAATACACTTCCAGATTTCGGTTGCCCAAAAAAGTACAGGTTGCCCTTGACAAAGAAATTATTTTCCGATCTCGGGGTAGAAAAAGGAAATAACTTGGTTGCTTGGTCTATTTTTGTAATTATCCCTTTAAATATTTGGTACGACAATGTCGTACCATTTTGCATTTCTGAAAATATTTTACGTATAATTTGTAAAAACCTTTTAAATATTTTTTATATTTGGTACGACAATGTCATACAATTTTGAATTTCTGAAATCATTTTACGTATTTAAATAAATGATTTACTGAAAATAAAAAAAAGGTAAATAGATTTGGTACGATAATATCGTACCAAATTTGCAAATAATGTGTCGACCCAAATTGTAATTTAAAGGTTTGACTGGTATGTGGGTCCCCTTGTAGTGTCGTCTCATTCATTTGAAAATATGTCAAGACAAATCGTTTTGGGACAAAAAAAATGGTACGACCAAAAAGGGTCGAGATTGTCGACCCAAATGTTTTATCTCGACCCCACTTCAATATTTGGGTCGAGATTGTCGACCCAAAGCGTCCCATTTTTTGTAGTGACATATGAAATTTAGGGTTTGCTTTTTCATATTTCTTTCGCGTAGAGCACACTACAAAAACTAACTCTTTTCTACGTATATTTTATGTACTTTTACATAGTCCATATAATTTAATCGAAAGTTTTTTGGCACTTACAAATGTGTACAATATGTTTACATTAGAGCATGCGTCTACCATTGGGGTTTATGATAATTGATAGGTTTAGAATAGAAATAGAAAAGTCTAAAATTTGGTGAACAATAATGAGCATCCATTATATTCGCAGCTTACATGAAATAAAAATGTCTAAATCTAAATTGATTTCTTGTTTTATTTCTTGATTAGTTATATGTATGGAAAAACCAAAATAGGCATTTGTTGTGATAAATTTTAAGCCAACACGTCTAAAAGCTGAATCTATATTGTAACAAATGCTTATAGTATGAAAAAAAAAAAAAAAAAAAAAAAAAAAAAAAATAAAAAGTTGATGTCAATATAATGTATCAATGTTAAGTTGTAACATTTTCAAAAGATTTACTATGTTGGATGACATTATTGTGCATAAAATCGTAACTAATGAATACACTTATAATTGTATATAACTTTTTCTAGTTATGTCTATTTTCACCAATAAATGTGAGCATATAATAAAGGGATAATTACTAATTTAGACCAAGCACCCAAGTGAATTTCTTGTTCTGCCCAAAGATCGGAAAATAATTAATTATCCAGGGCAACCTGCATTTTTTTGGGCAACTTACATGTACAAGTGACAAGTGTCACTTTTCAGCCCATTTTTTGGGCAACTTTTCAATTTTTTGGGCAACTGGGGACACGTGTCATCATATGGGGCGAGTTGCCCAGTTGCCCGAGGCGAGTTGCCCGGGATGAGTTGCCCAGTTGCTCGGGGTACGGGGCAAAAATAGAAATTACCTTGGGTGCTTGGTCTATATTAGTAATTATCCCTATAATAAACATCTATGCGTTCATAATTGTCTAAAAAATAGATGAAACTTTTGATATTTTGTAAAAATTGGTAAACGAATGATATTTTTCTTGTTCATGTTATTTGGCGACGCGACTTTTTTATTCAAACATACGTGGCTAACCCGAGATGTTTTCATGACCGTTTAAAACTATTTTCTTAGGCTACCCAAAAGTGTTTACTTAAAGATGTTTAAACATTCGTAAAAACGACCTATGAACGTGACCATGTCTACGTACAGGTTTGATTTGTATGTTTGTGGTCCTTTACCATCTTATTATCAAAAGAGCACAATGGATAAACGGACAGAGATCTCCTTTTAGGTTATACGGTGATGTCGTGCCTCCTTTTGCTTTAATTAATATCTGGCTTAATCGATATTTTCGTGATTGTTTCTGGACTATTTCTTGATCATGCCAAAATGTTCACCAATAAAAGTTTGATCCATGTTCAAAGATATGCGGGATAACTTACCAATAGGCTAAGCTAAGTTGGAGTTGGTTATCAAAAGAACACAAATTAAACATCATACTTTTATAGAACAATATAATTTGTTTGTGTACGTCTATGCATACCTAAACAAACGAACCCTGTTAATGTTCTTTGCTAATGAAGTTTGTAGGCCGATGTTTTACCTTCTTGGGTTCAAACTTAGTTGTTCGTGATATTATTTTTCTGAGTAACAAGGTTAGGCTAGTTATAAGTTATATATATTGACTTCTTGTTTTTCTATCCTTCTCGGGTCATGTTAACATGAGGGCTATAGACTTAGATTCAGTGTTTCAGAATACACATTACTATTAGACGACATATATGGTTTGAATCTTTCTTATTGTCGTTCCCTTTCATCTTGATATAAACTCTGACATTAACAAGGTTCAAGTCTGATTATGGGTTTGAGACCATTAGGGTTTTCATGTTATATTGACCTCAGTTTTGTATTTGTTAAGAAAGTAGGAGACAACCTTTCTTTTGCTTTCTGGAAAGACCTATGGATTGGAGAACAGAAGATGGAAACTCTATTCCCTCGAAGTCAATAAAGGCTGCAAGGTAGTGGACCGTTGCAACCTTACTAATGGGCCTCATACTCGGACTTGGCAATGGAGAAGGCCAGTTTGAGACGGTGTCGAAAAAGAGCAGTTAGATGGGCTTTTAAACATCTTGCACCACTTCAACCCGATCAGGTATAAAAAGAGCAGTTAGAACCCTCATGTCGGTTATGGACCTTGTCCGCTCGAATAAATTCGTCCTGTTAAAAGGTAACATCTTTTCATGGAGACTTGCTATCGACCGGGTTCCAACTAGAGGCAACCTCGACAAACACGGAATTGATCTTGATTCTACTCGATGCCCCTATGTGATAATGGCCTTGAGTCGTCGCAACATATTTGTGGATTGTCAAATTGCTAATTTGGTTTGGAGATGGGTTTCGAAATGGTGGTGCTTCGATGACTACCCAAAATCTCTCACTTGTCTCATCTCATGGGCCGACTCTACAAACCTTAACGACAGTACCAAGTGTTGCTTTGACGCGGTTATCCAAACGACGTTGTGGCTACTTTGGAAATTCCAGAATAAGACTTATTTTGGCACTAAACATCCGAGTAAATATGCAATCGAGAATGACATCATTGTCCATTCACACACTTGGATCTCGAATATGAATTCAAATGTTAGACCAGGTTGGTTGGATTGGACTGTCAATCCTAAAATCGCTTGTAATATCTCTTTATAACTATTTTATTCCTTTTCTAGCTTCTTGCTAGTTGTTTTAATAAAAATTTGCCGTTCAAAAAAAAAAAAAAAAAAAAAAAAAAAAAAAAAAAAAAAAAAGGTTCATTTTATATGTACTCTATATATAGTTTAGTTAATAATACAATATACCTATGGGATTTCAGTATCTAACATGGTATCAGAGCGAGTCTGATCCTCAGACTTAGGTAGCTATGTTGAGCCGTCTCCTCTAGGCCACCCCGTCAAACCTTAACGCCGCCATTATCCTTTTCTTTGAAAAAAACAATGCAAACTTTTGGCCAAAACTCTAGTTGCGTACTGTTTTAGCCGTAATTTTCTAACCGTTTGGAGTTAACTGACGCGGTTAGCGCCGTTCTCTTCGTTTTTAATTCTGCACAAAAACGAAACTTGAACCATCTTTTTCGGCCCAGAATTACAGTGTCTAACACTAACGATGGCATTTAAACAGAAGAATGTCCTATTTGATGGACCTTGGGAAACGTCGACCATCTCTTACATGCCTCACTAATGTGATTAACCTTTACTGGCAATGTTACTCTATCGACATCACACAAAAGTTTTTTTTGGATGTACGTTGTTTTGCAAAGCCGCCTAGCTTGGGACTCTAGGGAATAGAAAGGAGACGATTTTTATTCACAAACGGCTAAACAGGGTCCAAGGATCTATTGTTCAATGATGTAAATGTAATTTTTTGTAGGACCGTAAATATCTAGTTATTTATGTGGTTTAGGAGGTCTAGGTTGATGATTAAAGGTAAACATGGTGATATTTCTATAGAGAAAAAGTAAAGAGATGATGAGGTGAAAACAAAAGATAATGTTATTAATGAAAGAATGGTTACACACTCACACCCCTCATGGAGAGTCATGAGGGGTATTTATAGGCTCATCACACTACATGTTTTCCCCGTGTATATAAGTAGTCCCTACGGGTGCAACTTACTACATATCTTGTCCAATTTACGTATAAGATGTTATCTTTATAAAAAAGCGAGGCTAACAATCTCCCTCCAAGATATCGTCACACGTGAATGGTTACAATGAGACCCATAAATACATAAACAAAGTAAATTACAATAATAATAAACAATGTTGACAATCTCGGCATTTGCTCTTTGGCTCTGAACTTCAACTGTAATGGGCTAGTTAGGTTATTACTCCCTCCTAACTAGTGAGCCTTTTTCTTTTATCTACTCCCTCCTGAACTGACATCCTTCTTTCATAAAATCTCTTTAGTCTTCAAATCACACAGCGGAACACGCAGCGGATAAAGTAGACACTAGACTGTAGCACACTGGTTGTCGTTCGGGGAGCATCAAATCAACATACCTCATATAAAATGCTTCACAGAAAAAAATCTAGAAGACGAAATGATACCACCAAAGTAACAAGTTGAAGCACTGATCATCTTTACGGACGTTTCTCCGGCATATATTATTAAGCTCGATCACGTGAACCTGTTGTGCGTCTCCGATGTATACATTCCTTCTTTCATAAGGATTATGTTCTTTAATAAAAGCCCCGATGTAGACATTATTGGTACCTTTTTGGTTCCTAATTAAGCACAGTTCCCTCAATCAACCAAATCACGAAAGATGAAACAGTAATATCCGTCTTTCTACCAGAAAAAACAATGGTGTATATGCCTATAGCCTTCTTCATTGACCCGATAAATCTTCGTGTACACTACTTCTCCCTCCTGATGGTTGCTAGTTATCGGAATCATCATACTGTTGTGTATATGCCATAAAATCGACTGTTTAAGCATATTTTTCGTGAGAAGATGTCGTTTAATACTCTCAATGCAATTCTCTCAAACCAACCTATAATCGAAGCTCCATTTAATTCACCCGGCTAATAGTACTGACCACAAATAATGAAAACCTGATATGACCAACTTGAAAACCCAAATAAGCAATACCGTACAAAAACTCCGTAGTCATTTATTGTTAAAAATAACGATTCTAGCCGTGAAATATGTATCCCTGTGAAATTTGCATGACCAAAATACCACTCTTTTTCGCCAAATTACCAAAAATATGCGTAATCAAAAATTCGGATAACACATTTTTAATTAATCAATATGTAGTAGCCCATCATTTGAGTCCAATTAATAACTCATAGATCCAGTCTAAAATTTTGTGTCACAGTAGCCCAAAATTACATACAGATAATCAAACACATAAGCCCATCACAAGCATGCTTAATCCCAAAACGAAAAGAATCTGATGGCCCGATCCAATTAAATTAGTACTTATAACCACTTAACCCTAATTACACTCATATGTTAACACAAACCCTACACACACATAATACGCCTCCCATCTCTTTCTATCTCTTGTAGCCACCTCCCTCTCTCATCAAGATAATCAAATCGATCTATTCTATTCTCAGTATCCATCATAACAATCAACTCGAAGACAACCCCTTCATCCTTTCTCTTGAAAACGAAACACAAACATATTCAAGAAACCCACCTATACATTCTTGCTTGATCTGTCGCGGCGTAGCATTAAGAGAAATGACTTCAAGGTCATTCGTATGGTCTCGGGTAGGTTTTGTATGATGTATTGTTATTCTTGTTTTGTGTTTAAACTGATGGAAAGAAAAATGATAACAATTTTGTTATTGTTTTATCTTTGTTATAAATGGATATTTAAAAGAAGTTGAAGGCTTCAACAAGGACTGATGATGATAATTGATCAACTAAAAAAACTCTTTTTCAAGATTGGAAATAAAGTTGACTCAATCAGAGATCTATATTTTTCAGTTCATTATAAGTATTCCCTTTAAGATCTGTGATGATACCTTCTTCGTGTGTTTGTTCTTGTAAAGGACTTTGGGTATTAGTTATACCACACGAAAGAAAATATGAGATCGTGTATGTTTTCGTTTCTTGTTCAAAGGAAGTGAGTTGGGGAGTGACATGTCAGGATCGATGATAGTTGTGTCTAGGTTAGGATTTGATGATTGTTTAGATCTGTTGGTCTTGAATGGCTGTGATGTTTTGATTTCAATTCTGTTCATTTTTTATTTCTTCTTGGACTGATGATGAAATGTAACTGAGTCTGGTATTTTGTTTGTGGTCAATGGTCAACCTTCTTCATCTTCTTCTTTACTTTGGCCATCTTACGAATATGCATATTCGTAAACATACATATTCGTAAACGTACAAATTCATAAACTTACATATTCGTAAACTTACATATTCGTAAACTTACAAATTCGTAAACGAACATATTCGTAAAACCTTACGAAAGATCTGAAGAGATATTCGTAACATTGGTCACATATTCGTAAGCTTAGGGTCCAAGAAATTCGTAAACATATTCGTAAGATTGGGGCTTTAACCACTTTTCTGGCCTGTTTTCCGACCATTTTTCCGGCCACTATTTTCGACCACGTTTTTACCACAAAAATCACGGTGATGGTACAAATTAAAGTCACTAAATAATGAGTTTTACGCTATAACTGTTGACGTGGGACTATAAGACCAAGAAGCAGATTATGTAAAACTTGGAAATAAAGATTTTGACTTTTGATCATGTGGAAACCGTAGAGGGGGGGGGGTGAATACGTTTTCATTTAAAAACTTAAAACTTTTGTATCAAACTCCCGATCAAGTGTGACGTAATATGAAAAGTATCAACTATGATCATATATCATCTAGGGATGAATAAATTAAACTACAACACAAGCACAATCAAACATGACACATACATAATCAACATAACATAAGCAACTAGCCACACAAGTATAAACGCAATGCAAATATAAACATAAAGCGATAAAAAATAAAATGAAAGTAAAGAGATAAGTAAGAAGACGCAAACCGGACACGGCGATTTATAGTGGTTCGGTCACGAAGCTCCTCTTCGCCCTACTCCACTCCCCGAGTACCCAACTCAAGAGTTACTTCACTAATCAACAAACTCCCTTCAGGCGGAGAAAACCGTACACGTCACTTAACTTGTTTTCCGACACTAAGCTAGATGTCGAGTGCTAATCTTATCTAGCACCAATCTACCACGATCTACCCGATCTACACTGTACACGTCGCTTATCCTATTTCCGACACTAAGCTAGATGTCGAGTGCTAATCTTAGCTAGCACCAATCTACCATGATCTACCCGATCTACCCTTGATCCACTTGATTAATACACACAAGCCCAATGGCTTCAAGAGATCTCCAAGATCTCGACAAGATCACAATGATCTTCCCTCACAAACTCTCAAAAGAAAAATGATCTTGATGTATGCTATGATACAATCAAGAGTGTAACAAGTGTTACAAGACCTAACAACTACAACTCTTGTATCTTCTTGGATACCTCGAGTTCTTCTCTTGCAAATGAAGAGGAATGATAACACTTTGTATCTACTTGGATAATTTGTGTTCTTCTCTTGCTAATCAAGAGGGATGACAACACTTTGTATCTACTTGGATACTTTGTGTTCTTCTCTTGCTAATCAAGAGGAATGAAGAGGATCACTTGAATGGAGGATTGGATCACTCTTAAATAAACTAAGACTCTCCAAATGATCAAAGAAAGTCATCTAAGTGAGGAGGGATTAGACCAGAGAAAAAGGACTGGAAAAATCAAGTTGGAAGTGTAAAATGGTCCACTATTTATAGGCAAAGAAAAATCTAGCCGTTATGTACGGACGGCTCCACTAATTATGCCACGGCTCCACTAAATTTAGTGGAACCTTGGAGCCGTCGGTGACGAAAACGCTCCAGACGCTCCAAATTTTGTCTTTTAGTGGTGAAAGTTTATTTGAGGAAGTTTGGAGCTGTTTTGGGGGGAAAAATAGCTGTTACTATTTTTGAAATGATTTTCCCAAATAAAACATTTCTTTTTAATTCAAAAATAATTTGTAAAATGTATTTTTGAAAAAATGTTTTGTCACATTTATAAAAATGTGAAGTTTAGAAAAATATAATCCTTTGATCATTTGTCAAGTAGTAGATTTGTTTGTCCAAACCTTGAGTGATTTACGTCGGGATGGAAATCTACGACTTTGTTGAAGCATACGTGAGACGTCAGGAGGTGTTGATGTAAGTATGCTTTGATGATTTGTGTTTACAAGTAACTTGCACATTTTACGTTATGTATTACAAGTTACATGTTTGTCATTATTAAAACCGAAGAAATCGTTTAGTTTAAATATCGCAATATTTGCACTAACAGATCATATTTGATACTATAAAACTTGAATAAAAACTGTTTACCCAAAAAAAATTCTCAGTTTAAAGACTATGGTGAAAATAGCTTCAAAAACATGATTCGAATCACAGATAAATCAACAATGTAACACAACGAGGCTCTGATACCACTTGTAGGACCATAAATATCTAGTGATTTATGTGGTTCGGGAGGTCTAGGTTGATGATTAAAGATAAACATGGTGATAGTTCTAGAGAGAGAAAGTAAAGAGAGGATAAGGTGAAAACAAAAGATAATGTTATTAATGAAAGAATGGTTATACACTCACAACCTTCATGGAGAGTCATGAGGGGTATTTATGGTCTCATCAGACTACATGTTTGCCCCGTGTACATAAGTAGTCCTTACGGGTGCAACTTACTACATATCTAGTCCAATTCAGATGTAAGACGTTATCTTTATAAAAAAGCGATGCTATCAGCATGTCTAGTTGAATTGAGTTTGTTAATCATTTGAAAACGGTTTATATATAACCTATTTATCATGAGCTTTGCATGATTCCGTTTTATTAACAACAATGGCACGTAGTGTGATACCTGCATATGCAGACGCAAAACATTGAGATTTTAATTAATGCACAGGGTACTATCTGATTTCTTGGGATTATATTATGTAAATGCACAACCAATCTCTGAACGGACATATATACCATCAAAATCCTATTTCCACATAAGCACATTTTTTTTAACAATAATTTTTTTTTTCTGAAAATATGGGTATCTTTCATCATTGACACACACAGGTGGTATTTACACGTACAATAAAGAAATGGTACGAACATGTCGGATATGCACATTTAATGGTCTAGCCCTAGGTCATGTTCATGTTACATGGCTCCATTATATATTCGCACTCCCATTTTTCAAGTGTATCAAACTTAGTCAGCTTTAAATCATAGTAGTACATACTAAAAATAGTAATTTTATTTCCAAAGAATGGGAAGATCACCGAGTTTCGTGAAGGGGTTGAAGAAAGGGCCGTGGACGTCTGAAGAAGATCGTAAGCTTGTGGCATATATTGAAGAACATGGTCATGGCAGTTGGCGTGCATTGCCTCTTAAAGCTGGTACGTAGACACAAAAACACATGCTAATATATAAGTAACCACTCCAGCTCTAAGATAACAGCCATATGTGATATGTCAATATGTGTTTTATTTATGTTTGTTGGAATACATGCATGCAGGGTTACAGAGATGTGGCAAAAGTTGTAGACTGAGATGGACGAACTATTTGAGACCAGACATCAAAAGAGGAAAGTTTAGTTCGCAAGAAGAACAAACTATCATTCAACTCCATGCGCTTCTTGGCAATAGGTAATTTCTTTGCGCACTTTCGGTATCGATCTGTTGTAGCTAGATTTTAATTTCCACGCAAGACTTCTATAGTTTTACCTACATTTTCAAGAAATATACATGGAATATCAAAGAAAGATAGGCGTCGATCTAGTGAGTATTGCGTTTCAACGTTAATTAGTTATACAAACTTTCACTAGTCATCCACATCAATATAGTGCGAGTTACCAGTAAAGCTATTAGGCGTGTGTGTGTCTTAGCTTGTTACTAATAAACATGCATGTATATAAAATTTTACGTGCTAGAAAATGTACAAACTACTATAAGAAATTAAGAAGTGACCAACAATGAAAATAATAAGCTCTAACAAAGATGTGCATGGAAGATGTTTGTTTTTGAATCCTTTTTATTTGTTGATTTAGATGTATGAATATGATGGATTTGGGGTCCATGTTGTATTACTGAAGTCTGAAGTAGCAAGTCTTTTAAAGAACCCAAGGTTAAGTGGGCACTCACATTATGAAACATGGAGAGTAAAAGAAGTGGAACTTTCAAACCAAATAATTAATCCAAGTGTGACATACAGGTTGATCAATATGCATGTATTAAATTCATATGTGTTGCATATCTTGGTAACATATTTTTTGAATACATATTTGTGTCAATGTATATATATGATCAAAATGTTAGAAACATTGAGTTATTTATAAGTTTTTTTTTTTTATTTTTAAATAATAATAATATAGGTTTAAAATATATTTACAGTTGTTTTTTACATGATTCAGATGGTCAGCAATAGCAACTCATTTACCTAAAAGAACAGATAACGAGATCAAGAATTACTGGAACACACATCTTAAGAAAAGGTTAACCAAAATGGGTATTGATCCAATCACCCACAAGTCGAAAACCGCTGTCAATACCAACGTGAGTCATATGACACAATGGGAGAATGCTCGTCTCGAAGCAGAAGCTAGGCTTGTCCGTGGGTCGAGGGTTGTTTCTAACTTTTACCAACGTATTCATAATGGTTCGGCTCATTATATCAATAAGTCATCAATGTCATCACTTTCAGTTCCACAACCGTTGTGCTTCGATGTACTCAAAGCATGGCAAGGTCTTACATTGTCTAATCTTTCTAACGTAAATGGGCTGGACACTCTTAATGACCAAACTATGCCGATCATGAATGTTCTTGAGAGCGTTGAGCCACAAACTCTTAAAGATATGTCCACGGAATATCATATGAACGAACCCTCGAAAGATTCATTTAACACTTTTGACAACCCTAAAGAGGAAGCAACTCAACACACACTTGAAGTGAGTGACATGATATACCAAGATAATTATTTGGGGGAGGCTTTTACAAATCATTTGGTCACCGATGCAAACTGTCATGGTCGTTTTGAAGATGATAGCAATTATTGGAGTAACATTCTAGACAAATTAGGGAATAGTTCATCATCTTTTTTCTAGATCACATAATCCATCTTCAAAATGATTAGTCTTAGAACAAATTACCATGGATTTGGTGGATATATCGCCTTTAATATGTCCTAATAAGTTGTAACCGAATCTAATAATAATAAACATGCATTTAATGTTATTCAGTTCCATATTCTTTTTAATTTCATCCTTATCTTGTTGTACCATGTATTTCATTGAATTATATGACTTTATACTGTTTAAAAAAAACACACTCTTAGTCATGTTAGTATACTATTTACGTATGGTAGGTAAATCGGTTTAAAAGATGGGATGATAATGGTTTTATTGTTTGGTTTTCTGTGTTAAACGGTAAGGACCTGATGAATTGATTGAGATCAAGAAGCTCGGTTAACACTTGAACAAGAACCATACGAGACTGTTGTGAAGCAGTATTTGCCCAAGTGTGTAAAACTTGTAAAGTTTGTATGTGTTGCCTTCTATTTATAAAGAGGCGAGTAGGGTTTAGAGATAAACCTTTGTGGGGAGATCAACGGCTGCGATGGAGCCAGGTGTTGATCATTTAGAGAGCAGACAAGGAGGACATGTGGACTCTCCTCCTTGGCTCGTACAAAGTGGTGCTTGTCGTGCGTCCCCACTGCTCGGTGTCAGATGGTACATTATAATCGTTAGTGAGAGTTGGTAAGCAGTAGTACTATTTGCTCAGTGTGGCTTAATAGGTTTCTCCAGGCTCATTGTGGCCTGAGAGAATAGCCGGGCCACTATAAAATATTTGTTGATGGGCCTTGTTAATGGGCTTAATTCGAGCATATATTTAGTGGGGTGTAGGATTTTCTACCTCGATCATGGTTTTTAAGCTGAGTTGGGAAAGGTGGGAATTAATTTTTGCATGAGAAAGTGTAGAAAAATCCCTCTTGGGAGACTTCGCTATCTTTGGGATTTGATGCTTCGTTGTTGTCTTTTCGACTGCAGGCGACGTCATCCTGACATTTCTTGAGCGGTGTGTTTGACTTGTCCCTTCGACTGTGCATGACGTATGTGTTGACGTCAGCTATACTTGCGTCTTTGCAGGGTGAGTTTCACGCGCCCGATTCCTGACATTTCTTGAGCGGTGTGTTTGACTTGTCCCTTCAACTGTGCTTGACGTATGTGTTGACGTCAGCTATAATTGCGTCTTTGCAGGGTGCATTTCACGCGCCCGATTAAATTTATGTTGACCCAATGGGCTTTTGCCAAATGTAGTCCATTGATTCATTTTCTTTGCCGATAAATATGGCTAGAAAAGTAGGGAAGTTACAACTTGAAGCGATATAGTCCCTTTTCATCTTCCTTTTTTCTAGATCTATTCCCAAACCTTAAAAACTTCCTTTTATAAAAAAAGCGCATGTTTTCCTTGTAACTTTACTAAGGCCATTTAACTTTCTTTGTATTAAGAAGAAACGCTCATTCGGTTTATTTTTGGTGTAACAAAAGGATGAAAATTAGTCGTGGTGATGGCGAAGACATTATTATATATCTCGAATCCTTTACCCGGTATGGGCGTTGGATGTGGAGATGTTAACTCCTTTCCCATTCTTGTCTAACTTGCTATCCCTTGGGTGTTTTTTGATCCGGGTGGAATATTACCAGTGAATGTTAGAATGGAAGATGTAAAGAGTCTTGCATCTAACTTTCTATCATTTTTTCAATGCACTATCAAGGTGGATTTGGCCGTCCTGATGATAAACTTAAATGTTACACCGTATACTCAAGGTGGGCTTGGCCACCTTGAGGTGTAACTTAAATGTTTCACCGTATATCCAAGGCGGGGTGGTTCGAACGCCTTGGGTGGACTCTCCATCAGTAAGTATTTTTTGAACGTAGGCATCCGCGTAGCCTAAGGGGTGTCTGATAACGTTCATTTTGTATATATTAGAGCCGCGTTATTTGTATATTTGTGCATGTTATTTGGTTGTGTTTATGAGCATTTTGCGCTTAAAAGGTATAAAAGATGTATCCAGGTTTAGGTACGAGAAAATATCAAGAATGACGAAGAAAAGTAGATAAATCAAGAAGATATGCAAAGTGAAGATTCTCATCAAAGAAAATGATTCATGTTATGATTATTTTCGAGTACAAGTAAAAGATTATGAAGATATTTGTTAGGATTAAGAAAAAGGATCGGTCACCCCGTGTATTTTCATGCTTAGCGTAGCTCTTAGTTTTGTTAGTATTAGTTTAGATATCGTATCATCCACGGAGCTGGGCCGGGTCTTTACCCACTGTATGCCCACTCCGTAGCCCACTTTAGGGGCGTTTATTGTAAGTAGTATATATACCCTTTCCATGTTATGGGAAGGGTTGGTTGTTCATTAATACATACACACAACAAGTGTGTTTCTCTCACTAGAACTTCCCCTCTCTACTCTCTCTCTCTCTAAAATGGCTAACATAATCGTCCATAACCCACGACCTCCCGAATTCCACATAATCAACATATGAATCGATCCTACAATTGGCATCAGAGACAGGTTGTCATATTAGTTTGGTTTTTGTGGATTCGTGTGTTAAATCTGTCATTTTTATGTCCAAAAAGTCCAAAACCGTCCTTGTTTTTTCTTGTCAAATAAAGTGGTCCGAATCTATTGTTTGTCTTGGTTCGAATAGTTTATATGGTGGTTTTCTTTGGAAGATGGAAGTGTTTTTTGTTGCGGTTTAAGGTGCTTCTTGAGACCAGATCTGGGTTTGATTAGTTTTGTTGTTCTTCATTGCGTTTTGATGAAAGAGAAAACTCAGATCCGGTTTTTATGGTAAAGTACGAAAGTGACTGGTCAACTGCGGTTTGAAGTTGCGTTTTGATGACCAGCATTGCGTTTTGACATACAAGTTATTGCGTTTTGAAGATTTTTTAATTTTTATGAAACGTTATGCTGTCAAATTTCCTTCAAAAGTTGCGTTTTGACCAAAAGAAATGAAGTAGAAGATGAAGACAACCCATACCATATCACCACTCCTCAACAACCACAACCTTAATGCAACAACAATGAACCTCAGTTTTATATCATCATCAGTCCATGTGCTTTAAAAGAAAACTAATAGAAATCAACAAAGATGAATTCAATAGAAATCCTACATCTAACAACAACCATAACCCTCACCATCACTCCATCAACTCTCATCTATAATCCATCACTTCCACAACAAGACTCAAAATCAGAAGAATACAAGATCTCAGAACGGCTCAATATCATTTACAAATTGTTAATGATTCTTTTTTATTGGACCACACTCATCACCGATCTAGCAACAAACGACACAACATAATAGATCTCAGCTTTCTTATTTCGTGTTCACATGATATCTCAAGACATTCAACAGATCTAATAACTCGATTAGAAATCATGATAGATCGTTTTTCTTTTGAATCATAGCTTCATTTTTTATCCGAAAAATTAAAGAAAGATATATAACAATATTGTTATACTCGTTTCTTTTCATTCGGTTACTACAAGAACAACAAAATCAAATAGATCTTAGTTTTTTTACTTTCAAAAATATTCAAAGAAACAACAAGAAACTTGAAGGTATCTCAATCGAAAGTAAAATCATCATCGATCTAATGTTTATTTGAAGACAAGCTTCCATTTTGTTAATATCCGGTTATCTCTTGAAAGAAACAATAACAAGATTGTTATTATCTCTTCTCTCAATCGGTGTCAAACAATAAACGTACAACAAGATTACTACTTACCCGAGACCAGAACTGATCTTGAAGCCATGGTCATTGTGTTTGATGACGATGGAGTTGCTTAGATGATTTTTTGTTTGCGTTATTAACGGAGATGAGATTACATAATTTGTTGTTCGATCTGTATTAGAAAGAAGAGTTGTTGGTGAAGTTGTTTGAGTTGTTTGTTGGTGACTGTGTTTGGTGGAGATTATAGATCTGTTTTGGAGAAAAGAGGGGGTGGTTTTATGAGTGATTAGGGTTAAGTGGAGTGATAAGGGGGTGTATAATATCCAAATTATTAGGGTTACGTGAAGTGTGGATCGGGTATGGATTTGATCCGGACTTTTGGGCTGAAATCTTATTACAATAGGACATTGGGCTGGACATTTACTTTGGTGCTGGCTGTTTATTCAACAAAGGAACGAATTTTTTTGAGTGAACTTTTTGGTTGTAGGAATTTTTGGGATATAATTTTTGAGATTGATTATTTATTTGAGTTAAATTTTTGGGGTTCGGAATGTCAAAGTTAATATTTCTCACGGGGTTATCTTTTTGACATGATCGGGAAAACCATTGTCAAGATTCGTTTAAACCATCAGAAGGCTAATTTTTTGGTATTTAATCGCACGAGATGATCACGGAGTTTATCTGGTATCCCTTATTTGAGATTGAAGTGGATTTCACGAAGGCGTCTGCTTATTTCATCATCGAGACTTCATTTATCGATTGATGACCTGCTTGAACTTATAAAGTTTATGATTGGGACTTGGATTATCTAGTTATACCCGTTGTAAGGAGTTACATTGTAGTACTCATGGATTATAGCTATCACTTCAAGGAGTTACATTGTAGTGCTCAGTGGCACACACAGATGCAGATGTGGATAGTCTCAAGAGGTGTAGTACTTACTTTGGCTCTTAGTTGAGGGTATAGGGTACTTAGAAGTTTTTTTCTGCATCGTTCTTCAATCAACAACAGTGCAAGCTTAAGTAACAAATTTGGGGAATTCTACTTCATTTTTCAAGTTTAGTATATCAGGTTTACTTCACCAAGTGGTCACAACAATAGCCGACAGAATACGAGGTTGGTAAGTTAGCCAAAGGGTTTAAAGGTTGAGATGTGAACAACAATTCTCATGGGATATTCGACGCTACAGAACGTCAATGATACTTCACAGTCTAAGCAAAATCTTTCAAGAATCTTCAATGTCATTCATGATTTTTCAAGATGTTTGCTTAAGACAAGAACTTCTCGTGTATAAGGCCGTACACGTCAATGATGCTTCCGAAAGTTCGAAACCATCATGGGGGAGAAAGGTGTACTTTGATGTTATAAGGTTAACTTCTAGGGGGAAGTAGTTTATACTACTTTTCTTAGTATGGTTTGTGAAGTATTCTACATATGGGAGAAGAATTGTTGCTGATCTCTTGCATGTTACCCCAAACGGTTATTCACCAGAATCAAATTTGTCATAACACATTCAATTTATCATTTTCTCACGGTTTCTTCTTGGTTTTGTAAAATCCCGCGAAAAAATCTATTTCTCAGTTTAAATCATAGATTGGTAAAATCCCGTGATGATGAAACTATCCTGGAGAAAGAAAAGTGCATTTCCGGATCTTAATTGATTCTGGTGCTACAGTTTCAACTTCGAAGAAGGGATAATGTGTTTACTTCATGTATTGGATGATTTTTTGATATACTTTATGGCATTTTGGTTAAAACAAAGTTTCATGGGGTTATGCGCTTTTGACAAAGATCGGGATAAAACCATTATCAAAGTTCATTTAAAACATCAAAAGGGGCTAGATCTGGGCATTTAAACCACAAGAAGTGACTACGGCGTTAATTCATTATTATTTATTTGAGGTTGAAGGGAAATTTCACGGGTGTGTGTACTTAGTATCTGAAGATATCGGGGTTGATTGGATGAAGATTCTTCGAGATCCTTGTTCGAACTTTTAACCTTTACAATGGCAAAGACTTGGATATCTAGTTATTTTTGTGACTCTTCCTTTCTATTACCACAAAATAACTATCACTTTAAGGAGTTACGTTGTAGTGCTCAGTGTCACACGAAGTTGTGGATATTCAAGAGGTGATGTACGTCTTATACTTGATGGTTGGTTGGTTGAAGAGCATAGAGTACTTAGGGATTCGAAGTTGCACGAACTCTCTACACCGCTCTTAGTCACACATTAGTGCAAGCTTAAGTCACAAGTTCGGGCTATTTTACTTCAGTCTCAAGTTCATCATATTGGGTTTTTCTCCATCAGTAGTCACGACAAAGAGCCGACAAAATGATAATGGGGTTGGTAACGAGTTAGCAGAGAAAAGTAGAACAGAGAGAGATGACATTTGAATACATCAGTTCAAGCCTCGTTCTTCAGCGAAATATGACATCTGTTTACATCAGTTCAGGCCTCGCTCTTCATCGACATATGGTGTCTGCAGATAACACTTCAGGCCCCGTTCCTCAAAGAAAAGAAGGTGTACATTTCAGTGCGCTTTATCTTTGGAAGAAGAGAAATCTTCTTGTTTATGACCACTCTCATCAACATGTATCATGCTTTTCCCATGCTCATTCTGTCATCAAGTGAATCAACGTTCTGGAGTCATCGTTATTTACTAATTCAATCAAAAATGGCAACCTCACATGCAATTTTTGAGGGGGAGAAGGGTGAATATACTACATGTTGATTGTTATCTTTAAATGGTCATACGGATCCTGCACAAATCAGTTCAAGACCCGCATTTAATTTGATGACTCCTGATGTTTATCGACATCTTTTCACGGGCTGATATGATTAGTGATAAAGTGCTTACAGTTAATGCTTCATGTACACATAATTATGATGATTCCGATTAATCGTAACCATCAGGGGAGAGAAATGTGTACACCAAGGACGCACAACAAGTTCACGTGATCGGGATTAATGTCTTATGATACAAATTAAAGATGATCAGTGTTTCAACTTGTTACCTTAGTATTATCATCTCATGTGTACGTCACGGGCTGATTAATCATAACCATCAGGGGAGAGAAATGTGTACACCAAGGACGCACAACAAGTTAACTTGATCGGGCTTAATGTCTCATGATACAAATTAAAGATGATCAGTGTTTCAACTTGTTACTTTGGTGTTATCATTTCATGTGTACGTTACGGGCTGATGGGTTATATGTAAGATTACTGGAATGCATTTGGTGAGATGAAGATGTTGATATTCTGTTCCCCAAATGGACAATCTTGAAGAAGGTCGAGTCTACAGTCTATTTTACATTTTCCGCTGTGTGTTAGAAGACTAAAGACGACATGCATTTGGTTATCAAAAGACTTCTTCATATTCTGGGCATTCATCAGAAAGGTTGTCAGTTTGGGGGAGAGCACTAATTAGGGGAGAGTGAAAAGCCATATTTAATCCCTAATTAGATCTGTTCACATTGTTCTTCTGCAAGTAAAGAGATGACAGCTAAGAAGATTTAGGAAGCTAAAAGAAGTAATGTAGTTTCAAGACCACTCTCAGAGCTGCTGCATCAAGTTCATCAAGGTGTTGAAGAACAAATTCCTGAGATTGATAATGAACCCCTCCACCATAATCTTACTCCATACCTGAGTTCTGGAGAATCACCTTCACAAAGGGTCATTCGATCAAATTCTCATCAGCTCAATCAATCGTTTGATTATATCAGCAAGTGGTCAAAGGCTCACCCATTGGAGAATGTGATTGGCAATCATTCTTGACTTGTTTCGTCAAGAAGTCAACTACAAACTCATGCCATATGGTGCTGCTTTGATGCACATGGACATCCGATACCATTCGGCGGAATACGGTCTGATTGAACTCTTTTCTATCAAAGAAGAATTAAGGTGGTAATTCTTCATGTATCCTTTGTAAATACATAAAATCATAAAATCATAAAAACTCAAAAATATTTTTTTCCAATTTCATAAAACTTTTATAAAAACAAAATAGAAAAATATAAAACCAATAAAAACCATAAAAATAGAAAATACAAAAAATAGTTTTTTCAAGGCATGTCTTCTGGTATCGATAACATTTACAGTCCTAGAAATGTCATTCAATAATGACACGGGTCTTTAAATGAAGTTCGAACAGAAGTTCAAAAAGTTTTTCAAAACATGCCTATATGGCTTGCTATTATTTCAGATACGCAACCCGTTTTTCAAAATGAGGAAAGCACGTTGCCAAAAAGACGGCTGTTCCCAACAACGGGTGATTAAGTTCTTCCGGGCATGGATTACTTTACATCCGTGCACCCTCGATCTAGTGTACGCTTCAGTGCATTATTTCCTGATTCAGAAGAGAAGTCTTCTTTTACAAAAACAAATTTTTTCCCATCTACGATTCTTCAGGAAAAAGAAATGTAAAGATAAAGGGTGAAAAGAAAGAAGCCCTCCTTACACTTTAGGCAAAAACCGGGTCAATACATATGCTATCAGAATCACTTAGTTGATTGCTGACATTGAAAACAAGTATCATGGACCCAGTGATACGCTGCACAACCCTCCCTAGCCACTCAAGGTCCCACAAAGGACTCTTGTTTCATTTTTCACGGAGATCAATACATTTCTATCGTCTCTCTCACTCCGAGTTAGACGATATTGAAAAGGTGGCAGTCCTCTCCAGCCTCCGATCGCTAAATCAAAATGCACTATTGAGTCTAGAGCCAAGAGATCATCCACTAATCTCATTAGGACACACTTCCAGTATGCTTGTTGTTTCATACACCGTGAAAAGCAAGGAAATATACATTAAGAGTCCTACGCATTATCCTTGTGGTATTGCCAGAACATCTGAGTGATACGCAAGCATTCACAATGAAGATGGAAATCCTTCTTGAGCCAACATCAAACAAGCTCTTGGTGGGTGACATGTGAGATCCTTCATGGATCAAACTTGTGACAACTGGAAAGAAACGATGGGGCGATTCGCATTTGAATCAAACTTGTTCCAGGAAATGAATTGACGGATACTTTTGGAAAACCTTTCGATGTGTTCAACAATTGTTTTCGAGCACATTGACTGCGCATAAATTATCAAACAAAAGTATTAGTGATTGAAACTTGATGTTGTTTATAAACTTTCGTTGTATTACAAAAACCTCTTTATTTAGTAATACGCGAATGTTATTTTCAAATCAATTTCTCATTAATCAGTGAATCATTATTCACTGGTTCACTCACTCCATGCTTTGTCTACTTTGAGACGCTCCGGTTTGAGAACGGCTAGTGCAGCTGCGAAACCCTGTCAAGGAGTTTCTTCGGAATTCTACCTGATCACAGGCAGTATTTATACCGATTAACGGGGAACCGTGGTTCTTGCAACCCTATTTAACGAAAGTGAACAAAGACACTTTCGTTTGTTTATTGCTAACTGTTGTTTGCAGGAACTCCCGACGGTTGCAGCTGATGGCCAATGAGATTCAATTCATAACCTCATGCTCACACTTCACACTCACGTTCAAAGAAATCATGATAGCATAATGACCTATAACAATGCTTCCGCAACTCTGATGCTAAACATCATGATCTAGAAAAGTGTGAGCATGACGGTTCGATGGTCACTACTTCACATGGAGGCGATACTACTAAGGATGATTTGGAGATTTACTGTGGCTGATGATCTCAAAGAAAGCTCAAAGATCACACAAGTCTTAGGAACTTATGCTCAAAGATCACTACTTGCCGTACAAAGATAGCACTTGAAGAATCAAATGATACAAGCTAGAGCTAAAGATCTATTTATAGAATGATAAGCTTCAATTTGTTTTTTTCTGGGGTGACCTCCCTTAGGGGGAGATTGTTAGGATTAAGGAAAAGGATCGGTCACCCCGTGTATTTTCATGCTTAGCGTAGCTCTTAGTTTTGTTAGTATTAGTTTAGATATTGTATCATCCACGGAGTTGGGCCGGGTCTTTACCCACTGTATGCCCATTCCGTAGCCCACTTTAGGGGCGTTTATTTTAAGTAGTATATATACCCTTTCCATGTTATGGGAAGGGTTGGTTGTTCATTAATACACACACACAACAAGTGTGTTTCTCTCACTAGAACTTCCCCTCTCTACTCTCTCTCTCTAAAATGGCTAGCATAATCTTCCATAACCCACGACCTCCCGAATTCCACATAATCAACATATGAATCGATCCTACAATATTTGATGGAAGAATGAGTCAAAGTTAAGTGCTAAAGAAGATTGTTAAAGATGGAGTTTTTGTGCCAACCCAGGGTTCAAACAACCATGCCAATAAAGTCCCAACCCAAGGTTGAAGCTGAGGTTCCAACCCATGGTTCAATATCTCAACCTAAGGTTGAAGCAGACATCCCAGCCGCGGGTTGAAGGTCCCAACCGTGGGTTGAAACACACATCAATTGAAGAGTTGCATTTAATCATTGTTTTAACTACCATAATGACTCAAGTCCGATCATTACCTTCCTTTTATGATTATTAAGAGCTTGTAACAGTTTTTGTGAGTGATTTCAAGCATAAATAAAGCGCCTAATCACCAAAATTAGAGACACGATCTTACAATCAAGCCTTACACCATAAGGGCTTGATCATATTTTCTACTAACCCGAAAGAGCTTTATAATCTCTGCCATTCTCAAGAAGATACCAAGGAGAAACGAAAGAAGTGTTGGTGATACTCATTGGAAGAGGTGGAAGATTTGTTGTTCAATTGGAGGCCTTAAGGAGTGCTATAATTCTTTACATTTCTTGCTCAATTGTAGTTTTACGTTGGGTAACTCTTTTACTTTATTATTGTGTTGAACGATTTGATGTTAAATGAAATGTTACGTTTATTGATGAAACTTGTTATGGAGTAATTTGTGATACTTGTTTGGGAATTATGTAGACTTTCGTGTGAATGTTGAATGATTAGTTCAGTTAGAAAAAGTGATTTATCTCATAAGTTTGTTTAAATATAATTCGTGTTCTTAAACTTGTTGATTGAACACTATTGGATTTAAAGGTCGAAAGGATTTCAAATATTGTTTTATTCCAAGAAGTTGGTGCACAAATGGATTGGTGCATGATAATTGACAACTATCAAGTAGTCAAGTTTTAAATGAACCCGGTGGTATTTAATCACGAGTATGGGCCGAAAGGACTCGTAAGAACTAATGACACTGATCATCTTTTTAATACATATAAATATAAAAAGTAACAAGGTTAGTGGGATGAGTATTGGCCGAAAGGACTCACCCATGAAACTAGTATAAACATGTGATTTTCTTGATATTACCCATTGACTAGAAATCCATGTGAAATTGATATGTGCCTTCTACATATGTTTCACCCAAACATGTTCAACATTCTATCACGATTGGTTACTATTCCTAGACAAGTACTTGTTTGATTTGATTGATTCGATAAGATAAACCATTGTTTGTTTGTTTATTTATTTACGGTACTTTAGAGTATGACAATCTAATGCGCTATTCTCATGCTACGCATTCGCTAAACAAAATTTACCATAGTCTCTTGGGACAATCCCTATTTACCACAAACCATATTACATGCGAATAGGGCTGAGCAAAACCGACCGAAACCGAAAAGTCCCGAAAAACCGACCGATCCCGAGTAGTCCCGATACCGAAATGATAGTATTTGGTCGGTACTCGGTTTTAAAAAATAGTGTATGTCGGTTTCGGGTCGGTTCGGGCCGAGAACCGACTTTAATCCCGAATTAGCCCGATGACCCGAAAATTTATTAGGTTTTCTAAAATAACCAGCCCCTCTTCTCACTTTCTCAGTCTTATCTTCTCACTTCACTTTCTCAGTCTTATCATCTATTCATCTTATCATCTTCTGAAGAACCCGCCCCTCTTCTCACTCAGTGAGTCCATTTTCTCATCTTCTGAAGAGGAACGACTGTTGTTGTTGAGTCATATGTTGTTGATGTTCCGTACGAGAATACTAAGGAGGAAACGTGTGTGTTTGTTGATACTAACGTACGATGTAACCTGATTTCCTTGAAGCAAATTGCGGAAAATTTGGCCAAGAACTAGCTAACAGTAAATAAAATTGTATTCAGCTCAGCTCGACTAACTGGTGCTTTGTGTATTATTTGATCTGTTGGTTGATCGATCTTTTGTTTGTTTTTTTCATGGGTTTAAATTTTAATCTATGATGATGTGGTAGAGATTAGAGATCAATTTTACGAATTTCTTTTTTGTTGTTAACTTTTTAGGCTTTTGTGAATTGGCTTGTAATTCGGTTTTTGGCCCAGTATCCCGATAACCGACCGATTAAATCGATAAATACCGAACCGACCCGACTAAAATTCGGTTCGGTTTCGGTATTGAATTTTAGTGCTTCTCGGTTTCGGGCTTTTTCGGGACGGGTCGGTTTTCGGCCCGATGCTCAGCCCTACATGCGAACGAGTATACTTGCTCGTATGCGTTCTCTAAATAATCGGTAAAAAGGAGTTTATAAATTTAAATTTTGAGTAGAGGTTAGGAGATATATATATATATATATATATATATATATATATATATATATATATATATATATATATATATATATTATACACTGTTCTCACACGCATCAAGTTTTTGGCGCCGTTATCGGGGACTTAATTTTGTTTTGTTTAGGTTTGTTTGTAAATAGTAGCATAGGAATTTTGTTTTAGCATGAAGTAATTGTTTTTTTTTTTTTATGTGTTTGTTTCATTTTTACCCATTTATGAATTAATAAGTGTTTGGATTAATATAATATGTGTTTGAGTAGATTAGTTTATTTTCATTCTATTTCATTTGGTGTTTAAAGTATAATAAAAGTTTTCTAAAAAATTAGCAAGTAAAAAAAAAGTTTTTTTTTGTGCAGTAGCCGCCGGTTCGGACCACGAACCGGCCGGTTCAAACTTTCTGTCAACATAACCCCAAACCGACCGCCGGTTCGCCTAGCAGGTCGGTCCGGTTGAAAGTTTATGTGAACCGAACCCGAACCGACCGCCGGTTCGGGTGATCAACCGCCAATAGCTGCCAAAAAAACAATTATTTAATTTTATTTTGTTTTTAATCTTTACGTTTTAATTAATTTAGTTTTTCTTTAATTAGTTTTAATATATTTTTAAATGATTTCTTGTTTAGGGTAGTTTTAAATTTATATTGGCTAACCCCTAACGTTTATGTTTGAATTTGTTGTTTATGAACTTTTTTTTTAGTTTACTTTTAGCGATATGGAATCACTAAGTGAAGTTTCGGAGTACTTGGAAAATTGGGAAACGGAATTGATGGACGTTGGAGATGTTTTGGAAAGAATGAAGAAAATGTTTGAAGTGGAGAAAGTGGAATTGCAAGCGAAAGGAAAAGATGTTGAACTTATGAAATGTGAACCGGAAAAGCCATGGGTGATCACTTTCACTCGAGCTAAGTTGAGGGAATATGATGAGCCAAGCATGAGGTATTCCACGCCTTGTGGAATAGAAGGTTTTGGTGCTTGGGATGCGGAGTACAACATTAGACAAAGTGATAGTTATGTTACTTATGCATTCTATGAAAAGTTTGGAAATGGAAAGTATGATTTGGATAAGTATGGGAGAAGGATTGCTAGCAATGTTAAGATTGACATTCATGGTTACACATTTACCATGGACTTGATTTTTGATGAATATGAAGACACTATGGATCCGTCCGTTGTGTTTGGAAGGAATTTCTTGGTAGCAACTAAGTGTACTCTTGTGTAACACCCCCAAAATCAGGATTTGTAGAAGCATACATATTTGGGTGCTACTAAATCGATAATCACAATACGAAGATATAGAGAACGGATTAAAATCCGTTTTAGAATAGTTTACATTTCCAAAGTTAATTGTCATACATCAAGTTCAATTCAATTTAAAACAAAGCCCATTTAACAAGTCTGTCCCAAATCAGAGTTTAACGCATAAGCAAAAATATTTCTAGAAATTTATGACCAATGCCATGCCCTGCCTTCAATGAATGCATTCTCAAACACTTGAGAAAAATATGCTAAAAGTCAGCTACTGCTGGTGAGTTCATAGGTTTAAAGTAAATAAGCACATATGAACCATAGCAAATAATTCAGAAATCACACTCATTTTGTATGCTAACACTAAGCTCATCCAAACGAAACTAGACAAACAATATGCCAAGCTGGCATAGCAAACAAACGGTCCCGCGAGTGTTAATCCCCAGACACTCGGCAAAATCCGACATGGTATACGTTCGCGTTGACCTGCCGGGCCAACCGAACGGGGGAGTCACCCCCAATAGATCTATTTATATCATATGCGCTTCCTAGCAGGAGTTGACGGTTGATGATAGTGGGCGCAATGGGATTCAAACATACTTAGGTTATTCGCATACCAGTGTGTATAAAAACAAAGTTCAATTTTGTCCATGAAAACAGTTTTGCATGTTTCTCACCCCAAGGTTTATAAAAACAATACGTATAAAAATGGGGCTATAAACTCACCTTAATAATAATAGCAATCTGCTAGTCAACGATAACACAGTGCAGCCGCTCCGACACGCGACCTAGATTAGTATGGTAAGTCTTAGCGCAATATTCGTATTTTAAACGTTTTAACTCATTTGAAAAGTTTACGTGTGTCAAGTGCTCGTGTATTTCTTGCTTGCTGTGAGGTAAGGTACATTTCAAAAGTGGTTTATCGTACAAGACTCTTTGGTGATGGCTCATAGTGAAAGTGCACGGTGAAATTACGTGCGATGGAAACATCCGTGCGTAGTACTCGTCGTCGGAAAATAAGTAATATATATATATATATATATATATATATATATATATATATATATATATATATATATATATATATATATATATATATATATATATATATATATATATATATATATTTTAAATAGGGTTTAATAATTAAACATTTAATTAATTAGGGCTTATAATTAATTAAATAGATATTGAAAAATTAATATGATAATGGTGATAGTAGGGTATTATTATATTATAAATATTATAATTATTTATAATACAATGATAATTTTAAAATGAATCTATAAGTATTTAATTTAGAAAAAATAATTATAATAAAGCGTAATTGTATAAATATAACATATATTTATAATTCTTAAGAAGTTTAAAAATATTAACTTGGTAAAATTAATATTTTTAATAATAAAATAGTATATTTCGTCCTTTAGTCGGTTTTTATCCGAAAATATTTTAAGTGTTGAAATTTTCGAAAAAATCGGGCATGACCCGTTCGTTTATTCAACTTTTTCATTTTTTCCCCAATGTTGCAATTTACTCAAATAGTCCCTTTCGTTAACAATATTTGCAAAACTAGTCCGTAAGTATATATTTGGGTAAAAAATATATATTTCGTTAGGTTTTTAATTAACTAACGTTTATTACCAAAATAATTATAAGTCGCGAAATAAAATTCAACGTTTGGTCAAAACGTTCCAAAAAGTCAATAAATGTCAAAGATCATGAAATTTGGGCCGAAAAGTCCATTTAGTGGCCAAATTAGGCCATAAGTGCCAAAACGGTTTCGAAGCGTTTTTAATCGATATATATTGTTTTAATACGTCAAAGTATTTATAAAAGGTCGAGAAATATTTCAAAACTCATTTTTTTTTTCACCCGAAATATTTATTGGGCCGAGTAGGCCATAATGGGCCCAATAGTCCATTTTTTGTTAGAAAACTAATTAGCCTTTTTTAGTTACGTTATATTTCGCGTTAAGTATTAAATAAGCTAATAAGCAATTTAAAAAAGCAATTCGGTCAAAAAGTCAAACTAGGCCGAAAGTTGTTGGGCTCGGCCCATTTTTTGTCGAGACCAAATTAAACCCAAAACAAATAAGCCGAAACCAATAAGCTAGTGCTTATTTCAATAAGCTATCTAAAATAAACTAATAAGCATAAATTTCACCATTTCACCACTAGAGCCAAAACTTTATATTTTTCAACACCCCAATTTTTGTTTTGGTTAAAAGTTAGCCGATTTGTGCATATACCCCAATAAGTGTATATTTCGTTTTAAACTCGTGTAATTAACACTAATCGCATTTGTATCATCAAACTAGTGCCACAAGCAACAAGATTTACCACACAAGCAAGAAATAACCTAATTTGTATAAAACTTTCAAAAAAGTCAAGCACTCCTAATTATATACCAAACCATAGTTTTTTCAATTTAACAAAACGTAAACATTTAGCAGTTGGTAACACTTTTAAACATCATAAGAACATGATATGAGCAAGAATGAAAAAGTTATGAGGATCCTTACAAAGTTCTCAAAAAAGTCGAGGGGTATAGTGACCAAGAAAGACTCCAAATTGCACCAAATTTACCCACAATACGTTCCGATTAACCCAAAACTCTTGAAAGTACAACCCGATTAGCTCAAACTTCAAATGATTTTTGTAGATCTTGAATTCTATGATGTTTTCGTGGGTTTGAGAGTGAAAATGGAAGAGAGGAATTTTTAGATGAGAGAAATGTATGTGTTTTAGTGTGTGTGTCAAATGGGTTATATAAACAAAAATGGTGACCTCATAATAAGACAAGGTCACTAATTCACTTTGTTTTATTGTCATTTGGGCGGCTAAAACTGAATTGGGGGAGGGGGAAAATAATTTTGATCCTCGTTGGTGTATCGTATGTTGGTTTAAGCTTAAATGTTACCGTAAAGTCCTGTTTTGACATTTTTGGACACGTATACGTAAAATAAAGTTTTTATCGACGTTTTTGTCCGAATAATAATAAGATATTATTATTTGCTTAAAAATATATTTATTTGACTGCTACCATATATACTATAGTGTCGGTACGCGTGTGGGGTTGTTTTTCAGTAAATACGAGAAAGCTTCTCAGTTAAATACGAAACTTGTCAGTAACTATCAGAAATAGAATAATTTACTCTTACTGACAAAAATAGACTTTTTCAGCAGTGACTTTAAGCTACACTATGCGAGACAGCTCCCAAAAAATGTTCAGAAATGCTCAGAAATTCACAGAAACATGTAGTTATGCATAGAAATGCTCGGTTTAAAAATAATAAATAAATATTTATTATTAACTTAAAGTGTGAAAATTACCATTTGTCACAGTCTCGCCAGCTAATGGGGAAATTCGTCCTGGATTTCAGTTCGCGTCACACAATCAATTCGAAAAGAGATGAGGATACTTTCGCTTGATTTCATCCTCTCGCTCCCAAATGTACTCGGGACCTCTACGAGAGTTCCAACGGACCTTCAAGATTGGGATACGACTCTGCTTTAGATGTTTAACTTCCCAGTCCATGATTTCAATCGATTCCTCGATGAAGTTCAGTTTCTCATCAAGCTGAATTTCCTCCAAAGGAATGGCAACGTTATCGTCAGATAAACACATTTTCAAGTTGTTTACATGAAAAACATCGGGCACAGCGCTGAGCTCGGATGGTAATGCGAGTCGATAGGCTACCGGCCCGACTCTGGCAAGAATCTCAAAAGGTCTAATATAACGAGGGTTCAACTTCCCACGTTTACCAAATCTTATCACGCCTTTCCATGACGAGACCTTTAACATCACTTTATCACCCACTTGGAACTCAAGGGGTTTTCGCCTCTAGTCGGCATAGCTTTTTTGACGGCCACGAGCCGCTTGCATTCGGCTCTTGATCTACAATTTTCTCGGTAGTCTTGTGGCCTAGGTCTGATCCGGTAAGTTGGCTTTCTCCGACTTCAGCCCAACATATCGGCGACCTGCACTTACGGCCATAAAGTGCTTCATATGGTGCAGCCTTGATGCTGGTGTGGTAGCTGTTGTTGTTGGAAAACTCAGCTAAAGACAAATGCCTATCCCAGCCGTTCCCGAAGTCAATCACACAAGCTCTCAGCATGTCCTCTAATGTCTGAATGGTCCTTTCATTCTGACCATCAGTCTGAGGGTGGTAAGCTGTACTCATGTCGAGATCTGTTCCCAATGCGTCCTGGAGCGACTTCCAGAAGTTTGACGTGAAACGACTGTCTCGATCAGAGATAATAGAAATAGGCACACCATGCCTTGTGACAATTTCCTTCACGTATAGCCAGGCAAGTTTGTCCATGCTATCATTCTCTTTTATAGGAAAGAAATGAGCAGATTTAGTGAGACGGTCCACGATTACCCAGATCGTGTCGTAACCGCTCGATGTCTTAGGCAGTTTGGTGATGAAATCCATAGTGATGCGCTCCCACTTCCATTCTGTAATTTCAGGTTGTACAAGTAGACCGGATGGTCTCTGGTGTTTAGCCTTGACTTTCGAACACGTTAAACATTTACTGACGTACTCAGCTATATCGGCCTTCATATTTGGCCACCAGTATAGCTTCTTCAAATCCAAGTACATCTTGTCGGATCCTGGATGGATGGAGTATTTAGACTTGTGGGATTCGTGCATGATCAAATCACGAATTCCTCCGTATAGCGGGATCCAACTTCTGTCCCCATAACATAAAACTCCATTGGATCTCTTTACGAAGCCATTCTCATTCTCTGGCATTTCGTAAATTTTCTCACGCGGTCGGTTCTCTTCCTTGAGTGCCTTGACCCGAGCCTCAAGAATTTTCGCTGGAAGCGGTGAACTGATCTTAATTCCTAACGATCTGACTCTGAGAGGTTTGATCCGCTCTTTTCTACTGAGGGCATCGGCAACTACATTTGCCTTGCCTGGGTGGTAACGGATCTCACAATCGTAGTCACTGAGTAATAACAACCATCGGCGCTGTCTCATGTTCAACTCATTCTGGTTCAAGATGTGTTGTAGGCTTTTTTGGTCGGTGTATACCACGCGCTTTGTGCCATAGAGATAGTGCCTCCAGATTCCAAGTGCAAACACAACTGAGCCTAACTCTAGGTCATGGGTCTCTTCTCATGGAGTTTTAGTTGTCGAGAGGCATATGCTATCACCTTCTCTGTAAGATATTCAACAATGTATAACACACTTAAGGTTGTGTTTTGGCCGATTCACTTAGAGAGAGAAAAAGAGAATTGGGAACTAGAGAGAGAAAGTGTAATATATTAGGTTGAAATGTGAAGAAGTTCCAACCCTTCCCACACATGGGAAGGGGTATTTATACTAGTAGCATAGGTGCCCCGAGTGGGCTGTGGAATGAGCTGACAGTGGGTAAAGACCCGACCCAACTCCACGAATGATAATATATCTAAGCTAAACTATAATCCCTACGAGCTAATTAATGCTAATGAGTACTCGGGGTGACCGAGTCTTCATATGAATATTTATGTTCCTGATGCGCGTGTGCGTAGTGCTCTAATTTATACCCACGGTATGTCGTTGTGGTTTTAGCAGTATTCAAGTTTTAAATTTATATTTAGCCGACTTATCAATAACACACACACTTTAACGAGCAGTGTACCCGGTCAGTATGAATATAATGGTAAGTAGAGTGTCGATCACTAAGAGTGGAACGTATTATCAAGTTATTCTAATCAGTATTTTAATATCTTAAGTTAGCTATACAACCTAATCTAACGCAAGGGGGTTCAGCCTAAGAGACTGGCACGGTTTGGTTATGATTAAATATAAACTAAACTAATAGGCACGAATCAGCGATTAGCACACACGTACACAAATAAATACTTGAGACAATAAGAAGACTTGTCCTGATAGTTAAGTAGCTTGTCACTTGTTTTATTGCTAGTTTTATATGAAGTGTATGTAATTAATCCTTTCTCGTTGGCTCTAATCTTATCGGCGAGTAAACCCTTAATGATTACTTATGACTATCCTATTTACCTTTTCTTCCTACTTTTCTACAGACGATAGAATGCATAGGTGATAAAATAAATAGGCGAGGACAGAGGCATGGCGACCCGATCAATGCTCAGCTAGACACAGAGGTTATCAATGCACTAATAAAAGTCACCAAAGACATCAACATATAAACTTTAATTAATGGGAAAGCAATTTTAAGGGGAGTTGAAGTGCATGATTAAATCAATGACACAAGCCCATCAATCCTGATGAATTAAAGTGTACTAATACAATAAAACAAAACTACTTAATGAATTGAATACATGCAGGACCTTCTTACAGCTCTTGTATCTTCGTTCAAGGTGTGTCTTGTGCTGCTACACGTCTGAATTCGGCCTAGGGTTTTGTGGTCTTCGGTCTTCTTCTGTCTATTAGCCTTTTCGAAATTCGTCTGGCCTTGGGGTATTTATAGTTTCTGTCTGAGGGTAAGATGCGGCGCATTGAATAAGTAGATGCAGCGCATTGACTTAACTTCGCGTGGGGTCCAAGATTAATATATTCAGAAATATTCGTACACCGCCAGAAGATGCGGCGTAACTCCATTTCTAGATGCGGCGCATGTCCTTGCTGTCTTGGATCGTAGCTTGTGAAATCTTGATAGTGATGCGCCGTATATAATAAGTAGGATGCGGCGTATCTGGAGCAGAATAATCTTGATCTTGTACATTTCAGTAGACTCTTAACTTCTTGCTTTTTTTGCTCCATAATTAGTCCAAAATCGCCAAGTTTCACATAATACTTGTTTATACCTGAGAATTACAAAAGTAAACATTAACGTATCAATTCTCACAGATAATATAATAAAACAAGTCAAATAAATAGGATAAATGATGGTAATAAAATGTACTTATTTGAGTTCATCAAATATCCCCCCACTTGAACTTTACTTGTCCCCAAGTAAACCTTAGAATTAATCTTATGAAAATGTATCCTAAAAGATATTAGGATTTATTTTTATATTTAAGCATGTATTCGTTTTGTCATAATCACACAACCAAACACTTAACGAATTAGAAATAAAATAAAATAATTTGATAAAAGCAAATCTAATCGTTTAACTGTCCAGTCGTGACGAATATTCTATCATAAGCTTGGCAAGTATACGCATCTCCCCCACTAAAGCCAAGGAATAACAAGTCTAAAGCGTTAAAAAGGGTTTGTAGGTTAAGGTTTAATCATTCTTCTTAATCTCTATCGATCTCAAATTCCAGAAAAGGCGACAAAATCACAAATACATGATCAAATCCACGAACACGATACACGCAATTGCTCAAATCCTTAACTCGAATAGGCTAAAGATAGGACCAAGTAATCTTCACCAATAATATTATATCAAAAAGGGCGACAAAATCATAAATACATAGCCGAATCCACGACTACGATACTTAAGATTGCTCAAATCCCTAATCTCAATAAATCAAAGGTTTGGATAAAGAATAATATAGGGTATGGATAATATTTGGGATACAAATTGGTGTAAAATGAAAAATAAACAAAACAGATAAATTAAAATCCTAAGTGTGGCAAATTGCTTTCCCAACCATCCCATGAATAAGACTCATATCATTGAATAACTCACGCTTTAACACTTGAAACACACGCTTTAGGTAGACACGAATTATACTCAACAAGATCTCAATCAAAGAATAAACCTTAGTTGGCGTTCCCATAACGGCCAACTCCCATTCAATCCATAAATATAATATACAACAAATAGTGGTGATATCGACCACTTAATACAAAACTTTACATAAGTTGGTTAAAACAAACTTCCAACTTTTCCTTTTTCTTTTTCTTTTCTCATTT
This sequence comes from Artemisia tridentata subsp. tridentata, assembly GCA_021014915.2. NCBI lineage: Eukaryota > Viridiplantae > Streptophyta > Magnoliopsida > Asterales > Asteraceae > Artemisia > Artemisia tridentata. Next base: position 53,918,055 of record CP139506.1, read on the forward strand.
TTTTGATTTTATTTTTTATTTTATTTTTTATTTTATTTTATTTTTTTTAACTTGAAACATAAACATAGATGTGTAAAATTTCACCATATCACTATAACGATAACTCTGGATAATTTTTCCATACTTTTCATGACTTCAGAAATAACAGTAATAGTGAAAGTAGTAAACACACGAAAAATAAACTCAAAGATATACAATATTTACTTTCACTCCAATTGCATTGTGCAATTTCCCGACCTAACCATAGATAATGAATTACGCACGCGAACACAGGTAATGTAAGGAAACACACTTTGCCTAAAGCAATTAACCAACCACGGATTTTAATCTATAGGGTAGGCTAAGGTGTAAGGGTGTAATGAAACATTGTAACAAAGGTGTAAGAAACGAAAGGAATAGCTCTGAGTGTTTTTCTAGGGGTATCTTACTCTAAAAGTGAGAGTAACAAAAGGGTTTATACGGGGGTTAACTAACCAGTGTAGTTAGCTAATAACACATAACATATAAAGGCTATTTGGGTGTAATCCTAGAAATTTACCAATTTAGACAAGTCATTCCAATTATATAAATAATACTTATTATGGTGGTCTCGAATAGTATACAAGCCAAGTTCTAAAGTTTACAAGTCACCGGCACACTCATAGATTTGTGAATTTTGAAAAGTTCACAATTTTTGAAAATAACGTCATGTGTGCAGCTATGTAATTTAGACTTTAAACAAAAACATGCTAAAAATTTTAAATTTTGATATATTAAGCACATTTTAAGCATATTTTGAAAAAGTTAAGGACAAGTAAGTGTTCTAATTCTCCAATCCCCCAACTTAAGTTAAACAACGTCCTCGTTGTTTGTATCAAAGATTAAAAACTGGAAAATAAAAGAATTAGAACAGAAAAACTCCATTGAGATTTGCTCGGTATGATCCTCCATTATTTGTATAAGAGCAAAAATCAACTTTCTTGTGGATGAGAACGTTTAAGCTTCATATTTTATGTATCCACAGGAAATGCAGGAATCTATAATACCATCAAGACTTTAACACACCTGAGTTAAGAAGGTTCAAACTTGCATAATACATTAGTAGTTAGTAAAAATAAAACTTAAAAATTAAAATGAAAATCATCAGGTCAGTCGATACGCCGTATCTTATGGAAGAAGATACGCCGTATCGAGCCTGGAATAAAAATAAAATAAAACGAAATAAAGGATAGGATGCGTCGCATCTGTTTTACCAGATGCGGCGCATGTAGTTACCAGACAGACTGTTAACAGTCTGTTGTAAAATGACTCGTTCCACGGTTTATCTCTCACGTCCTCTCGTACTCTCATGCTGAACTTAATGCCAGTCTTTGTCAAGCATAATAAGAAATATCAACTGAAACATCAAATATATACGATAATAATAATGAGTACAATCAAAAAAATAATAATAATATACGTGGAACAATGTCAATAAACACATCAAATCCAGAGATCATGGGTCAGTAGGGTTGTCTGGGCTGGTCCCGGAAGTGCTGGCACCATCTGTCCTGGCCCGGACTCTGCGAGTGTATGCGAGTGTCACCCCTCTAACCTGAGTACCATCCGGGCGAGTGTGGCTAATACCCTGATGCTCCAAAAGCTGGCTCATACTCGTAACAAGCCACTCCGAGTCCCTCCTGACACTAGCGAGGTCTGCTCTCAAACCTCTAACCTCAGCCTCGACAAGCTCAACTCTCTGCCCCACTGTACGTGCAGCTGCTGGCGGGGGTACTGGTGCCTGTGGCTTCTCCTGATGGGCTGGAGTAGCAGCCGGAGCTCACTGAGGACCTCCCTGCTCCACCTCTGGCTCTGCTGGTCTAGCGGGCCCCAATGCCACCCAAAAGTAATCCCCCAAAGTCATCTGACAGATCCCTATCCTCACCAAAAAGGCCCGGTCAATAACTAGCAGCCTAGTCACATCGACCTCAAAACCGGCAGGGATCTCGTCACCAATCACTCCAAAATGGCGGGCCAACCTAGACACAAAATGCCCGCCAGTCATCTGACTCCTCCTGTCTCTCCCTGCAGCTGCCCGATGGAGGTAATGTGCCAGAAAGTGGGGGATGTTCACCGACAACCCCTCGTCCATGCTCCTCAGAAGGAAGAGGTCAAGAGTAGTCACCTTCTCGGGTGACTGACCTCTCCTAGCAATGGTCAAAGCTAACATGTGGTGGCACAACCTCCTCATGGGCTCCCTGATCAATGTATAAGATGGGGTGCCCGTGGTGGAATCACCCCCTGAAGAGATCCTCTCCCAGTAGTCTCCTAGCAACCCCCTATCAGGAACCACTCTCAAACTCTCATCCCAATACCTAGCAAAACCATCAGACTCAATCTCCTCCACCGTGTGCAAGCCCATAGCCAAAATGAACTGTCTCATCGACATCTGCCTAAATTCTCCTCCCAACCTGAACACAAGGGTATCAGCAGTATCCAATCCCATATCAGTCTCTCTATAGTGAACTGTACTGAAAAACTCCAACATAAGCTCCCTAACCAGAGGCTCATCTATCCTAAACATCCTCTCCCAAGCGTACGACCTGAATAGGGCCTCGTCATCATCATCTCTAATAACCATCTCCAATCTATCATGTAAACTATCAGCTGCGTTACCCCCATCTATCAACCCAATATCCGCAAAACCAAGAACCGAGACCCTGAAGATCCTCTTGAAGTAAATAGCTCTAAGCCTCCTCAAATACTCATCCAATGTATCAGGAGTAAGTCCAAAAGTCTCAAAGCGGAGCCATGGATGTCTGTTGGCAGCTTCGGGTAGTGCCATCTGCGACAAATCTTCAAGATTAGAAAACAGTCTGTAAATATGGTAGATACGGCGCAACTGATAAATCAGTGCGGCGTATCTGCGAATTATAAGAGATGCGAAGCAAGCACAATAGAATACGGCGTATGGAGATGCGTCGTATCTAGATTAAGTAATACGGCGTATATAGAGTTTTATTAAATTGGATTTAGATCGTTACGCCGCATCAATTAACCTAGATGCGCCGCATCTATCAATCTATCAGCATAAAAAGGGGTCAAGCATGCATTCCAAGAATCCGGACCCGTGACGTAAACTCCCACTTAACATCACAGTTCCTAATACCCATTGTAAAAGTTTTAAAAGTTTATTATACCACCACCAATCCATTTTCCCACTAAAATTCAAAATAACTTCCCCAAACCCTAGTTTTTGCTCAAATCAATTCCGGTCGAAATTCAATGATCTATTCAAATTCAATATGGGGGAAATCATCTAATGCAAGTCCTAATCATTTCCCTAAAATCTTCCTAATCCTAACCGAATTATTGTATAAACCCTAATTTTTAAATTAAATAGATTTAAATGAAATAATTACCTTAGATTACGATTAGGATTAGGAGTAGAAGTTTTGATTCGATAAGAAAGCTCGGATTCGAGGGTTGATTTTTGACTGTGTGTGTGATCTTAACTGTGTGTGTTTTTGGGTAAGAAAGTGAGATCCGGCACATCCCTTTCGTATTTATAGGGCAAATAGATGCGTCGTGTCTCATAATTAACACGCGCCGTATCTATCTAAAATTGTTGACTGGTCAATAGGTTTTAATTAGTTAGAGATACGGCGCTTAGAATGTTGGATCCGCCGTATTGTTGTTCCAGTAAACAAAATTTAAATAGGGAACGTACCTTGGCCTCCGCAACGCTTTTCCTTATACATAAAATTGGGTAAAACGGTACACCATATGATAAATATAAATTCAAAGTAAGGGTAATAGGCATATACGTTTTATTAATGATTATAATCTCATTGCTTAGTGGATAATGATTTATTCCGAGGTTAGGAACAAATATCGTTTTAAGTTTACAAAATTGAGATTATATTTGGGAGAGGTTTCGTAGAGAACTCTCTTTAAGGCTAGGTAAATTATTGTAGAGGATACCTGGAATTTTATTTCAAGAATTTTAATATACTCAATGTTACCAGTACTGAATTCTCCTCCACTCTTGTTGTCTTATTACAGCCTTACAATCATCAACGGTTTGATTACTCCAGCTAGCATCTCATGGTCGGGCTCAGAATGTAATCTTCCATAGTGATGCTTAAGCCATCATTTATCCTGAAAGTAAACCAACTTGCGCACGAGAGTAGTGGAACGATCAAAGTGAATATCAAAAATCAACTATATTTATCAAATTAAATTCGTCGTATTAACAAAAGCTAATGCGCCGTATTTTCGTTACGTTTCAAAATACAAGATTTTTTATTCAGAAGATGCGCCGTATCGATAGAAATCGATGCGTCGTATCTGTTTAATAATTCGAAAACTGTTTTTAATTAAAATAATAGATACGCCGTATCTGTTAAAACAGATGCGTCGTATGGCGTTATTGCTTCAAAAAATTTCTTATTAAAAACAGGATACGCCGTATCATGGGGAAAGATGCGTCGTATCGAATTTATTAAACGCGTTGTATTTTATAAAAATTAAACGCAATACGCCGTATCTAAGAAAATAGATGCGCCGTATCGTTTAAATTAGCTCAGTACAACGATAGCAGAACACAGAAAATAGAAAAAGAAAAACAAAAATAAAACAAACGAAAAGAAACAAATATAAAAACACACAAAAACAGAAAATATGAAAAAATAAAATAAAATAATAAAAAAAAATACAATGAATGCAAATTAACTAATATATAACAGGGTTAGTGGTTAGAATTAAAATTAAAAACCTAATTAAAATACTAATCAAATTAACAAATAATAACAATTCACTCCCCGGCAACGGCGCCAAAAAACTTGATGCGCGTGTGCGTAGTGCTCTAATTTATACCCACGGTATGTCGTTGTGGTTTTAGCAGTATTCAAGTTTAAAATTTATATTTAGCCGACTTATCAATAACACACACACTTTAACGAGCAGTGTACCCGGTCAGTATGAATATAATGGTAAGTAGAGTGTCGATCACTAAGAGTGGAACGTATTATCTAGTTATTCTAATCAGTATTTTAATATCTTAAGTTAGCTATACAACCTAATCTAACGCAAGGGGGTTCAGCCTGAGAGACTGGCACGGTTTGGTTATGATTAAATATAAACTAAACTAATAGGCACGAATCAGCGATTAGCACACACTTACACAAATAAATACTTGAGACAATAAGAAGACCTGTCCTAATAGTTAAGTAGCTTGTCACTTATTTTATTGCTAGTTTTATATGAAGTGTATGTAATTAATCCTTTCTCGTTGGCTCTAATCTTATCGGCGAGTAAACCCTTAATGATTACTTATGACTATCCTATTTACCTTTTCTTCCTACTTTTCTACAGACGATAGAATGCATAGGTGATAAAATAAATAGGCGAGGACAGAGGCATGGCGACCCGATCAATGCTCAGCTAGACACAGAGGTTATCAATGCACTAATAAAAGTCACCAAAGACATCAACATATAAACTTTAATTAATGGGAAAGCAATTTTAAGGGGAGTTGAAGTGCATGATTAAATCAATGACACAAGCCCATCAATCCTGATGAATTAAAGTGTACTAATACAATAAAACAAAACTACTTAATGAATTGAATACATGCAGGACCTTCTTACATCTCTTGTATCTTCGTTCAAGGTGTGTCTTGTGCTGCTACACGTCTGAATTCGGCCTAGGGTTTTGTGGTCTTCGGTCTTCTTCTGTCTATTAGCCTTTTCGAAATTCGTCTGGCCTTGGGGTATTTATAGTTTCTGTCTGAGGGTAAGATGCGGCGCATTGAATAAGTAGATGCGGCGCATTGACTTAACTTTGCGTGGGGTCCAAGATTAATATATTCAGGAATATTCGTACACCGCCAGAACATGCGACGTAACTCCATTTCTAGATGCGGCGCATGTCCTTGCTATCTTGGATCGTAGCTTGTGAAATCTTGATAGTGATGTGCCGTATATAATAAGTAGGATGCGGCGTATCTGGAGCAGAATAATCTTGATCTTGTACATTTCAGTAGACTCTTAACTTCTTGCTTGTTTTGCTCCATAATTAGTCCAAAATCGCCAAGTTTCACATAATACTTGTTTTCACCTGAGAATTACAAAAGTAAACATTAACGTATCAATTCTCACAGATAATATAATAAAACAAGTCAAATAAATAGGATAAATGATGGTAATAAAATGTACTTATTTGAGTTCATTTGTTCCTAACAATCTCCCCCTAAGGGAGGACACCCCGAAAAATACACTTTGAATTCTAGCACTCTATTACATGAATGTAAATTCCTAGCTCGTAGTCTTTTGATTCTTCAAGTTCAACACACTTTTTACTTTCAGCAGTGGACCTTTGATGACTGTTCATTTGTCTTGGATGATCTTTGAGGATTCTTCGATGTCATCATCCAATGTACGTCTCTAAGTCATCTTTTTGCAGCATAGTCTCCATTTGATATTGTGATCTTTGGACCAACATGCTCACACTTTTATGGATCATGATTTTCAGCATCAGAGTTGCGGAAGCAATGTTGAAGGTCTTTCAATTTCCATGATTTCTTTGATTATGATGGTGAAGTGTGAGCATAGGGTGATGGATCGGCATCTTTTTAGCAATCATCTGCAACCGCCAGGAATTCCTGCATACGACAGTTAGCAATAAAGCGTCTGTTACTTACAGGTTCGGACTTCGAGATTGTTAACAGCATAGTGTGAAAAATTTCTCTAATCCTTACCAAGGCCGTTCCTAAATCGGATACCCCCGAGAGGGCTTACAAGATCTACCGAAGTACATCAACGATTAGGTGAGTCACTGGAGTTCACACCACGACTGTAGACCGTTTGAAACCGCCGTGACCACTAAGCGTAATCCACAAGGAATTACCGAAGTGACCTGCTTTCAGGGCTGTTTGATGTTGACCCTGGCAGGAATTTCCATTCAATCACTGAGAATTACATTTGTAAATTCCCTCATAAATGTTCTGGCAGATTGCTAAGATCTGCGTAGGACTCATAAGTTTACAACTGGTGTCCTTAATGTTGAACAACCAGTGTAGAAGTAACATGTGTTCCTATGAGATCTTATGATGCATCTCTTGTCTCTAGACTCGATAAGTGCACTTTTGGTAGTCGGAGACTGGAGTGGTATCTCCTGTTTCAATATCAACATAACTCGTAATGAGCAGTCGATAGATTATGCAGGGTTCCCTGTGAGAATGAAACAAGTCCTTTTAAGAGAACTTGAGTGGCTAGAAGGTTTAGTGCAGTGCGTCACTGGGTCCATGACGTCTTGTCTTCAATACCGGCGTCACCTTAGTAACAACCAGTAGCATATGAATTGAACCCTGTTTCTGCCCTAAGGTTGAATAAATGGAGGGCTATTTCTTTTCACCCTTTCTCATTACATTTCTTTTTAATTCTTCAACCCCTTCTTTCTCCTTTCTCATATTACTCCCATTTTTTTTCATAATCATACCTAAGGACTTTCTAATAGTAACTATTTTGGTATTGTCCTTAGGTAGATCCCTCTGGCTCTGGCGGTTCATAGGAAGGTTTTCCCTCAATATGTGCATTGATATGCCAAAGAGTTTAGCACATATGAGAGAGCTTATATTTAAGTACAAAACATCACATTTTTTATCAGATTGCATATTTAAATCACATTCTCTCCCCCGATCAAAAAATTTCAAACCTTTTGAGATTTTGTGATCCCAATTGATTTAAAATAGGTTTAGAAAATATGGGAGAAAATGTGGTCAGGTTTAATATGTGATGATATTGGAACATTACGATGCTCCCCCTCAATCTATGAGGGAGAATGTTAGTGTCAGGTATGATAGGTTTGGAAGATTTGATTTAACAAAAATCATACACTGACACATAACAACCACATTTTATTCACTGCTTATTATGTACAAAGTGACATGTTTTGATGATATGAAATTTGGAAATCATCACTCTCCCCCTCAATCGATGACCCGTCTTCTATTTAAATAGCTGTAGTCATTGATTGAGTGATAGTTTATTTATTTATTTATTTATTTTTTTTATATGAAAAGTTCAATTATGATTAATATTCAAAAATCCTGGTACCACCAAGTTTAGCACAAATACTTTCCAGAAGAATCATAGATGGAAAAGTATTTGCGATGTAAAGAAGACTTCTCTTCTTATACAAGAAATGATGCACTGAAACGTACAAAAAATCGAGAAAACATGGATATAAAGTAATTCATGCCCGGGTGAACTTCACCCAGTGGGAGGAACAACCGTCTTTTTGGCGACATGCTTTCCCCATAATTAGGAACGGGTTACAGTCTGAAGTAACTGCAAGCCGATAAGCATGTTTTAACAATTCATTTTAACTTCTGCTCGAGCTTCATTTAAAGTCCCATGTCATTATTGAATGACATTTCTAGGACCGTAAATGTTATCGATAAACAGAAGACATGCCTAGTGAAACTATTTTTGGTATTTTTGTGTTTTTCTGATTTTTATGGTTTTTATAGGTTTTATATTTTTCTATTTTCTTTTTGGTTTAAAATATGTACAAATATATACAAGGATATGTGAAGCAAATCCTTTACTCCTTTTTTTCTTCTTGAAGACACTTGAAGGTTTCAGGTGTCAAACTCTTCATGCCAGGTCGCGGGAGAATAAATTGGAACCGTTCTCTCGGAAGTGCCTTAGTGAAGATATCAGCCAACTGAAACTCAGTCCTCACGAAGTAGAGTTCAACAATCCCTTTCTCAACCTGTTCCCTTATAAAGTGATGCCGGATGTCGATGTGCTTTGATCGGGAGTGTTGGACATTGTTGCAGCAAAGAGCTATAGCACTTTTGTTATCACAATACAGAGGAATCTTGTTGTATGTAAAGCCATAGTCCGATAGTTGGGATCTCATCCATAGAATTTAAGCACAGCACGCGGACATATATTCAGCCTCTGTGGAAGATATAGACGTACTCATTTGCCTCTTAGATGACCAGCTTACTAACTTTTCCCCCAAAAACTGAGCACCTCCCGACGTACTTCGACGAGTATCTTGACACCCCGCATGATCTACATCTGCATAGGCCGTGAGTTCCATGGCGGTGTCCTTAGGATACCACAAACTCATGTGAATAGTCCATTGAAGGTATCTAAAGACCCGCTTTACCGCTTCCAAATGCTTTTTGGTGGGCTTGGACTGGTACCGAGCGCACATGCATACTGCGAACAATAGATCCGGCCTACTAGCGGTGAGATACATTAGGGATCCAATCATACTTCGAAACTTGGTTTGATCAACAGGGATCCCAGAGAGGTCTTCATCCAACTTCGATCTCTCAACCATAGGAGTGTCAATCGGATCACTTGAATCAAATCCAAATTTCTTCAATATTTCATTTGCATATTTGGATTGATTGATGAAGATGCCTCCGGGAATTTGAGAGATTTGTAGACCTAAGAAGAATGACATTTGTCCCATCATTGACATTTAAAACTTAGAACTCATCTCTTTAGAAAACCGATCACATTCACTGGGATTAGAGGAGGCAAAGATAATGTCCTCTACGTAGATCTGAATGTGAAGTAGATGTTTGCCCGTTTTCCTAGTGTATATCGTAGGATCAATTAACACCTTTGGAGAATCTGTTTGCCAGAAGAAACTTAGACAAAGTATCATACCACTCCCTAGGTTCCTGCTTTAAGCCATAGAGGGCCTTCTTCAAGCGATAGACGTGAGTAGAACGATCAGGGTCCACAAATCCTTCAGGTTGACTGACATAGACTTCCTCTTTCAAATCACCATTTAAGAATGCTGTCTTTACATCCATTTGGTAGACTGTCATATTCTGACTGGCAGCATTAGTGAGGAAGATTCTAATGTCTTTAATTCATGCAACCAGTGCAATTGATTCTTCAAAATCTATGCCCTCTTCTTGACGATACCCCTTAGCAACAAGCCGCGCCTTGTTCTTCAAAACATCACCATGCTCATCGAGTTTCACTTTGAGGATCAACTTTAGAGCGATAATCATTGCACAATCTGGAGGAGGCACTAATTCCCATACTTCAAGTCGATCAAACTCATGAATTTCATCTTGCATTGCCTCAAACCAGCAGTCTTTAGACAAAGCATCTTTGAAATCTTTGGGTTCGACTTTGGATAGTACGGAGTTAATGAAACACCACAATGCATCAGTGGCAAGTTGCTTTCGTGTGGATACCGGATGAGAAGGATTTCCAATAATGTTGTCAATCGGATGATCATTAGTCCATTTTATGAGATGATCATGTGGTTGAGGGTAGTGAACTGATGTTGCCGTGTTAAGATCCCCTGAAGAAGATGTCTCTGTAGAAGATTCAGGGGCGAATATATTCTCGAATGGAACATCATCAGCAGGAGCAAAAGGATTTACTTCAAAAGAATTGTCTACTGCAGAGCCTTGTTGTACTGAAGGAAATTGAATATTTGATGATGATGATGGTGAGTGACTGGCAGATGGTGCATCTTGACTGATTGAGACAGATACAGAAGGACCCTCTGAATTTTATGGAATTGGAGCATCAGCAATTGGAGGTACAGGTGGAGCTTCCGTTGTAGTATCAACTGTTGGTGGCTCAAAGTATTCATCAAACATCGGATCAAACAACTTCTTCAACTCTTCACTGGTAGGTGGTACAAAAGGAACTGCAGGAGTGGGATTCTGTACAAGACCTGAACTGATTGGTCCAGGTGAAAAAAGGTTAGGAGCGGGTCCAGAACTAGTTTGTCCAGAAGCCGTTTGCTCGGTTAGCTCATCGAATGTCACGTGAATAGTTTCCATGATTTGTCGGGTTCATTTGTTGTAGATTCTGTATCCCTTGCGATCTGGTGCATACCCAACGAAGAAACCTATGTCCGCTTTAGCTTTTAGCTTTCCCAGATCTTGATTGTCATTTGTCGGATAGCACAGTGCACCAAACACACGAAGAAAGGAAAGATCTGGTTTCTTGCCATGCATCAGCTCATAGGGAGTTTTGTAGTGAATAGTATGTATCAGGGATCAGTTTTGGGTGTAACATGTTGTAGCAATTGCTTCTGCCCAAAGAAACATTGGTGCCTTGGAAAATATTAGCATGGTTCGTGCAGCTTCCACAAGAGTACGGTTTCTTCTTCCAACAACGCCGTTCTGCTGAGGAGTGCGTAGAATACTTTTCTGGTGAGTTATGCCAATACTTTCATAAAATTGACTGAGTTGTTGGTTAACAAACTCAGTTCCATTGTCTGCACGGTTGATTCTGACAGTTTTGTTAAGTCTCACTTGCAGCTGTTTGATAAGTTTAATGATAACCTCTGGAGTTTCGTCCTTGGTTCTCAAAAACTTTACCCATGTAAACCGAGAGTAGTCGTCGACCACCATAAGAATATATTTCTTCCCATTAGTACTCTGAACTCTCATTGGTCCGCACAGATCCATGTGAAGGGTGTGAAGAGCTTCTATAATGGTGTTGACAGTTTTGGGTTTGTGAGTATGTTTCTTGCTTTTGCCTAGTTGATAGGCAGAACAAAGATGATCTTTCTCAAACTTTAATCTGGGCATGCCTCATACAAGATCCTTGCGAGAAAGGTCATTTATGGTGTCGAAGTTTAACTGATTTAAACGATGGTGCCAAAGCCAAGATTCAAATAGGAGAGGACCTCATCATTTCTTCAATAGAGATGGTGTATAAATTAGTCTCACGACTGCCTTTAAGAAGATCAATACCATCCAACTCTCTGACGAAACATGTGTGTTTTCTGAAAGCAACTTCAAGATCGGAATCACAAAATTGACCTACAGAAAATAAATTGTGCCAAAGTCCTTCCAAGTAGTATACTCGGGAAATTACACTGTCACCAAAAACGTAATCTCCATAACCCATAATTGCCCCAAAATGGTCGTTCCCTAATCTAATTGTCCCGATAAACTTTTTCACGAAATTCTTGAGCCGTTAGCGATCCCCGGTCATATTTTTTGAGCAGTCTGAGTCCAAATACCAAAGGACAATTTGTACGACCTGCATTTGAAAACAGACAACGATGGATAACTGAAAAAGGTGGATCCCCACGTGCAATTGGGGTCCGTTTGGTTAGCACACACAAATTCTGGAACTACAGGAATTATAGATGCTATGGTATTCACAGTGGAAACTTCACTAGTAGATGCAATTGACCTAGTTGCAGGGCATTGTGTCACTAAAGGGAAAATTCGACCAGTTGGCTTCCATTCCTTAACATTCACTATTTTATGATTAGTCATTCTAGTTAAGGGGCACTGATCTCCTAAAGTGAATTTTCTTCTAGTGGGCTTCCATTGATAACCAACATTGGCAAACATCTTTCCTGTTGCTTTCCAAATTTGCTTACTCAGTTCAGTTTTCCTAACATTCTTAACTGGGGATCGTTTGGGAGACATCAAAAATGACACAACACAATCATCATGATTTCCAGAAATTAAACATTCATTACATGTTTTGCAAACAGCATTAGAATTCGAATTAATTACAGTACGCTTAAAGCTAATACTAGAATCAACACGATTCGTTTTGTTCAAAGCAAACTTATTGTTCCTAGGGTGGGCTTCTACTTTCTTCTCATGAGCACTCTTAGCCGGCGCAGTCCTATCTTTCCTTGTATTGCGAGTAGGCTTTGACCCGCTAGCTTTAGTGTCACTGTTCACTCCTGTAGAAGCAATGATGGGAACATTAGTTTGTTTCACTGCCATTTGTTTTTCCGATTTTGATGTGCTGGGTTCAGATGTTTTCAGTGGTACATCAAAGGTAACATGCTTGTTCTTAGTCATTGATGAAGATGCAATAAACCTATCTCGCTTGTTATCAATCTTAGGACATGTGCCAATAACATATTCTAAGAGTTCCTGAGATCGTTTAGTGAGGAAGCATGCATCTGCAACTGCACTATCTTGTGGTTTCTCTATCCTATCCTCTTCTACGGTCTCATGAAGAATGTCAAGACTATTCTTAAGATAAGTGAGATAAACTTGATGAGCTGACCTATTATTTCTAAGAGGAAGCGGGATTGTCACAGCATCAATTGCATATTTTCTACAAGCAGAAACCTTTGGAACAACATTATCACTAGTGATAATTGGCATTTTCCCTTTCACCTGAGTCTTTAGATTATCAATCTCATTTAGCAAAGAAGTTATCTTTTCATTGTGATTGTTATGCGTGACTTTAATTGAATCATATAACTCTTTGTAATGCTGTTTGATTTTTGAATTTTCAGCTTGAAAACAATCATTTACATGTTGTAATTTATTGATGGTATCTTGATAGTGAAAATTCTAAGAATCTGAAGACGATGGTTTATGAGTGCCAATCACATCACTCTTATTCAATTTTAATTGGGCAATTTGGGCCCTCAATTGTCGAATCGTGTTAGTGTAAGCTTGAATTTTTTCATCTCGTTTGCTTAATTCAAAATATGCATCAAATTCAGGAGCATCCAAAGATGTCTTGGCATTTGAGATTTTAATTCTTTCTTCTAAATGTTGATACTTTAATTGCAAATTAAGATTATCAACTTCTAGTTTTGAAAAACGCCTAACCATGTTATCATGTTCATCATTTTGAATTTTCTCATGCAATTTCAAATTCTCCCCCTCAAGCTCAACAACACGATTCTGGATAACATTCAATGCAATAAAAAACTCATGAAATTGACAAGCAATTAATGTAGAATCAGTAGCAGTATAAAATACATCCTGAGCAATACATCTAGCAATCAAATTCTCATTGGTGATGAGAATGTTCTTTTTCACAATCTCACGACTCTTAAGTTCTATCGCATGTTGGGATACCTCGTTTTTCATATCTTTAAACACTCCTTTCATCTCTTTTAATTCAGTTTCAAGGGTTTTTTGCATACCCTCAAAATGTTCTTTAAGAAGTTTAAAAAATGGAATAACCTCAGTTAAGTAGCACCGTTTTGTTTGTTCAAAACCCTTTCTCCTTCAGTAATTCCCGTTGGCGTAATTCTCTTCTTACATGTTTTATCAAAATCAGCAAATAGTTGACAAAGAACGTATATGCTAATTAGAGTTTTACATTCTGTGAGAAGAGTCAAAGGAACTAAGTGCTTGGGTGTATTGGGAGGATACACCGTTGCAGCCGCAATTTTCCTAAGCGACGGAGTTTTGGCTTTAAGTTCATCGGCCTTTCTCTTTTCAATGTCCAAAGACCAAAATATTTGTTCAGGCGTCAACTTTGTTTGAGGTGCAAAGACAGTCAATCATTTTTCCTCATAGTAATCATGAGGTTTGATTATGATTTGATTGGCTATACATTTGGGATCCTTCATTTTTTCAGCCAATCTCTCTCTATTTCTTACTTCTATCTCATTACTCTCTCCAAATGATGATACATCGGGAAGGGCATGATCAGGCTTAATCATTACATTTGCATCATATAAGGCAGGTTGGGCTACTTTAGCACTCCTAAGGAAAGCTAATTTAGGTTCACCTACATTATGTTCACTATGTTTATCACACAACTTTTTATGCTTTTGAATCATTTAAGCCGTTTGTCTGTTCTGGTCTTGTGTGTACAACTTGTTTTCAATCTTATTCTTTAACGTTTTAAGTCTGGAATAATCATTTAAGAGTTTTGATTCTTTTTCTTTGAAATCATGTTTTAGTGTAATTACACTTTCTTGGATCTCCTATTTTTGTTTAGCAGTTTGATCAAGTTGTTTTCGTAAAGAATATAACTCCTTTTTCAATGTTTCTTCCCTTAAATTACGTTCAGTTATGAATGTACGCATTTGACCATCCATTTTCTGCTCACGTTCAGTTAGCTCAAATTTTGCACGTTGTTCATATATGGCCACCTGATCTTTATAGATGTTAAGTCTAGTGGTCAAGGTGTCATCAGGGATAAACGCAGTGTACTCATGCAACACATAATTATCATTATAACAGAGGATGCACTACTAGGTACAATAGACGTTTCGTTGTGTTTCACATATTGTTCATACGGGATAACATCGCTATTTCCCATATTAGCAGTATCTGACTCAACAACGTTTGTCTGTAGCTGATGGAGCTCTTTCTCTTGAGAATTCGGGCACACAGAGTTCCTATCGGCACTAACATACTCAAACACGTTTATCTGTTGTACATCTTTGGGAATCTTTTGTTTGTCAATCATGTCATACAATTTGAGTACCTCAGAAATGACTGAATCCGCAACTAACAATACTTTACCAAGGCTCAAATCGCAGTGAAGAATATGCGTCCGAAAGTCAAACCGCAGTCAAGAAAACACCACTAATCTTCCAATAACTAACACCAACACTATTGTACGTTATCAATAAGGATGCAAGGTAGTTTTGTGAACATGAAAGTACAAAGTTTTAATGATTTAAACCACAAACAAAGCACAAATCGTGATTTTTCTTCCTTTTCAAGTCGAAACACAAAACAAACAAAAACCACCAAGAACAAGCCACTAATTCGTAAACATCTAATCACTAGAACCTAACCATGGCTCTGATACCAATTGTAGCATATTCAACAATGTATAACAAACTTAAGGTTGTGTTTTGGCCGATTCACTTAGAGAGAGAAAGAGATGTTAATACAAATATCGTCCTAAAAACGTTATTTATATTTTACGATCTTTACTTAGTTTTGTTAATGAAAATTACAAAGTATATCTTTAAGCAAATTATAAATACTAGCTAAAGTCTCTTTAGAACACATTTTACATTTCACAAGTTTACTTGGAAATACATTTCATACATCTACATGTTTATTTCCTTAAAAGGAAACTTTATTTCTAAAATAATACAATGACATCATGGCATGCATCATACATGTAATCTTGGTAAGATCTTGTAATATCTTGGATAGATCTTCAAGTAAGATAGTTGACATTGGAAGATCTTGATATGACAACACAAAGATATGGAATGATTGGAGAGATTTGGAAAATCTCTTAGCTGTCTTACCTCTGGCATGCCCATGGATCCCTTAGACATAAAGGACGGATCCCTTTTAAGGGATCCGCCGGATCCGCCGAGTGTTTATCAGCTTGCCTATAAATAGCAAGCTGATCACTTGGCTTTCTCATCACTTAGAAAGTAGAAAACATATATTCATTCATTTACTAACCCATATTAGTTATAACACTATCATTGATCTCTCTTTTGTAGCAAAGAAGATCAAGTAAAAGAACTTCAACAAAACATACTGTTGCAAGTTGTAGTAGTTAGGGTCTGTGTGATCTTTGTGTAATTCACACATCATTATTTGTATCATTTATCTCAGTGAGTGTGGTTAGTGTTTTAGTCCTCAAAACACAAAGAGTGTAGGGAGTGGTTGTACCATTGTGAAAGAACTCGACATCTAGCTTAGTGTTGGTAATTGTATAGGCGACGTTGGGTTGGTTTTGCCCTGAAGTAGAACTCGGTGTTTAGCTTAGTACCGAAAAAGGAAGTAAGCAACGTGTAAAGGTTTTCTCTACCTAGAAGAGAGTTTGTTTCTTAGTGAAGGATAACTCTCGAGTTAAAGGCTCGGGGAATTGGAGTAGGGCAAGGAAAAGAGTCCTTGTAGCCGAACCACTATAATCATCCGTGTTATGTGGTTTGATCATTCCTCTATTTTCCTTTCAGATATATTGTTTGATTATCTTTATGTGCATAAGTTTAATTGAATTCACATAACTAACAAAACGGTTTAAATTAATTTTAAACGGTAAAACTATTCAACCCCCCCCCTTCTAGTTTTCCACAATTGGCATCAAGTGCCACGTTACTTAAGATTTTTAAAATATACTGTATTTTAAAACTTAAAACGACCCATGGATTTTGAAAACTTTAAAGAAGAAAAATCTATGCAAGAACCGCCACTACTTAAACAAGATAATTTTACATTTTGGGAAAACCGTTTTGGGATCTATGTGAAATCAAAGAATCATAGGGAGTACTCTAAATGCAGGAATTCTAGTCATTTGGTAGAAGAATGTTCAAAGCCTTCAAAGAACAAATCCCAAAAAGCACTCATTAGTAGAACTTGGAATGAAAGTGAAAAAGATGACGACAAGCCAATAAACAACAAGGTAGCTCTTATGGCTAATGAGGTACAATCTGATTCATACTCTTTCATTAATGATAACATGTTAGATATAGAATATAATAAATTATATAAAATCATTCCTAAAATCATAAGCAATAATAAGATCTTAAAAACCAGAAAGGAACTTTTAGAAAATGAAATTCATCGGTTAAAAGAAAAAGTTATAGGATTAGAAAAGGACAAAGGTATTAGAACATGCTTATCATGTCAGAAACTAAAACACGAAATAGAAACAGTAAAATTCACACAGAAAGATTTTATCAAACACAACAAACTTAAGAGATTTGATAAACATCTAAACTATGTAGATGACATACTGAGGTTACTAAAAATACCTCATGGTAGTTTCGAACCAGATTATATGAAAAATGGTCGCTTAAGTGATTTTCAGAATCAAACTACACCAACTGAATCAGTGACCCACGGATCCAAACATTTGGATCCGCGTGGGATAACTAAAGGATCCGTAGGTAAAAGTCAAAACTTAAAAAGTACTAAACCTGTTAAGTTATCTAGAGAGCCTAACAATAATACAATTAGAAGAAAAGATAAGAATGAAGTTAAAACGACAGTAGACACTTCAGTATGTAAAGAAACAATGTTTAGTGAACAAATTCCATTTGATTACCTCCAAGATATTAGTGAACCTTGGTAATATTGTGATTAAACCAAATGAACCCATGAGATGTTGGGGACCATATACTTGAGCTTTCATTTGGTACACTTGAAAGAAAGGATTATGGATTAATGGAACTCCAAGATACATTGCTGAAAACAAATGTATCTTCTTAATCCACAAAGTGTTCAACGGAGGTTACATAGCATTCTTAGGAACAATCATTGTAAAAAGGTACGATTCCTCTTGACTTCTCATGATGATTGCTCTCATAGATAATTCAGATTCATGCTCACTAAGTATAAGTTATTAGGTACCGTGATTAGTATCACATCCTTTGTGATAATAGAAATAAAGTATTTAAGTTAGCATAATAAATAGGAAAAGAATCTTAAACCTCTATGACATAAAACACCTAAAGACAATTAGTGTCTCATCTTCTTGGATTATATCTCAACTATATAGCATCAACTCTTAGGTAATAGTTCAAGAAACCTATTAGGATTCTAACCAAGTTGAAATATAACTAACACCTTTGTGAGTAATTAGATATGTTGTCACTTCCATGAATATTCTAAATTAAGTTCTGACTTAACTCTTGGATTCCTCAAAATACTTAGAAAGAAGTTAATCTATTTTAGGATAATCTCACCACTTCAACCCTAATCATAAAATGGTACATTTCTCAGGAATTCAAGAAAATGTAAGGTTTACATCATTCTCAAAAGTCAAGGAGTTGTTGAACTTAACATTCAACAAAATTCCTCCTCCTCCTAAAGACATCATCTTTGGTAGATAATGACTTTTGAAAATCACTCACCAAGGATAAAGTTAGTAAATTCATAAGATGACCCTAAACACAGAGATGCATTAGATAGAATACTCTATCCCATAGCTAGTACTCCAAATATGATATAGTCTACACTTTCAAAATGATTCCTACTTGAAACCATCAAACAACTTAAGAGACATTTACGATATCCCAAAGAATCAGGCGTAAAAGCCATATTTCTGTAATTAGAGATATAGGAATAATTCAAACAAAGTGTGTACTAATGTGAGACATTGTATCACATCATGATTTACTAAGAAACAAACGGTCCTTGCTACTTTAAGGCAAAGTGTGGAGAAAACTCTCGTGGTTTATGATATTGACCTCTATAACCTTCTCTTGTGTTGCAACAACATTGTAAGCATTCATCCCAGCAAAAGTTTTGCTTTCCATCATCATTTCCATGCTTAGATAAGTAAATATCCCGAGTTGAGAAAGTTTCTCATAGATAACATTGATAATCCTCTCACAAATACCTCAAGTAAGAACCTTACTTCTATCTATGGTTTACTGAAACCTAGAAAATAGTTAAAACATTTGTTCGAATCCTAGTTCAACCAAAAACGGAGATAAGCAAACACATGTTCTGATCCTGCGGATCCCTTCGATAACAAAGGCGGAACCCTTGTTCGGGATCCGCTGGATCCGTGGATTTCTGAGAAAAATTCTCAAATAAACAAACACTCCTTATTGCTCAGTACACTAATTAAACCTACTGATTGTCGACCCTCATCACTCTAAACTCAAAAATTAGACTTCTCTCCACAATCAACTCGTGCTTAATTGATCAAACTGTAAGTATTCTAATTCATTCTAATTCCTTATCAATGTCTAGGATTCCTAATTAGTTACATCAAATCAAAAATTGGAATCATGCATTTTCAAATCATGAAGCATTTCAAAAATACATTGAATATGTTTTTGATTAAACATCATCAAATACTCCATTGAAATACTTGTAAAAAAAAACACCTCTCAATCATTGTTCATACAAAATCAAAAACGTTATGTTTTAAAAAAAACATCATGTACTTTTTGGATACATTTAAAACAAAAGCATTTGAGTTATCTCGCAAAAACTTGCTTCAAAGAAATTGAGATAATTGCACCTTCACATTGCACTCATTTAGGTACACACTAGAAATACAACTTGGATATTTCTAACTAAAATTATAACATTCATGTCTAGGTGAATCATGCCTCCCGCAACTAACTATGATCAAAAAAAGACTACCAAGTATCTACCCAAACATCATCAAACCAAAGGTCTAACAGATGCTTAGGTCAAGATTTTTAAAACACTAGAAAACCGTTATGTTCATGAAGGTAGAACTATAGACTCATCATTCTTAGAAGAAACTAACATCCGTGAACAACTGGCCTTCATGCACTTTGATTCACTCCTAGACATAGATGAGCCTATCGTTCCTAGGTTCATTCTTGAGTTTTATGCTTCAGTAAAACTCAGTACTGATGACTTAGGATTGCTAAACATTCACTTCAAAATGAACCAAAGTCAATTCATTTTTCCTTTAGTTCACTTCGCAGAAGTTTTAGGTGTTCCTAGTCAAGGAACTTGTTTCTACTCAGACAAATGGCCTTTATCCATTCTTGAGTATAACCTTGGTCGTGTATACCCATACGACACTCCACTCATTCCCAAAGAAATTATCCGTGATCACCTCTTCAAACCTAGAAGCAACCCTATTAAGAAACTCCGTGGCAAACAAGTGAGTCGAGATCCATTTGCTATGGAACTTAATGAACTCAAACCTGAATTTAAGAAACTAGAAGAAATTCTTAGGGCAAATGTTATTAGCACTGTTGGAAACAAAGATCATGTGAATGCAAGCTTATGTTACATGCTCTACTGTGTGTCGACCCATCAACAATTCAATTTGGCTTACTACATCGCCAAAAGAATGGTTGACATACATGTCTTAGGAAAAACCGCAATGCCATATGGAATGCTCCTCACCCGTCTATTTAAAGCTTCGATTCCCATCCCTCCAAAATCAGTTGGTTTTCTTCCAGACTACATCGAAATCCAACATACTTTCGTTCCACTTAGTGAAAGTAGAGTAACAATTAGGAAAGGAAAACGTGCCTATACTTCGTCTTCATCTTCATCATCATCGGCTAGCGATGAAGATGGTTTACCTAACTCCAAGATCCCTCCACTCGATTACTTACGTCAACTTCCTTCCATTGATAATGAGTCTGAGGAACATCGACAAAGAAAGGGAATTTTGAAGAATGTAGGACGATGGATGATGAAAATTCGCAAGGATCAGAAGAAAATACTCAAAATGTTGAAAGATAAGTGAGATAGTGGAGCATTTGAGACTAATCTTTGTTAGACAATGTTATGTTAGACATATGTGTTTCTTATTATGGTAGTACTTGATGTCAACTAAATCATATTTGCAGGTCGATAACATTTAGTGTTATCAATTTTCCGAGAATAAGCTACTATTTGGCTTAACTCCATTTTAGGTAAGTTATGATAAACGGATTTATCCATATACAAACGTGTGTTAGAATATACATATTTAGCATATTTATAGTACATATTAGCCAATTGATATATTCTAGGAGAATTTTCAAGTCTTCATCGAAAAACGCAAAATTTGCATTGCTCTCTGTTTGTTTTAGGATTTTTGTTCGACGGATCTGGCGGATCCCTAAAATTGGATCCGCCTAGTGTTTATGTTGGATCCGCCAATATTAAACCTGCGGATCAGATGGATCCAAAGGTTTTGGATCCGCATGCCTTGGCAATTGGATCCGAAGGAATACATAATAATTTTCTTCACAAAATCCAAGTCATTCCAATACTTAGATTGTAGTTTAGTGTTTATTTAGACATCTTAGGAAAATCCACCTCCCACCGAAATTTGAATATTTTGTCCTGCTCATAACTCACAGACTCTTACCCTCTCGAAAACAGTGAATCAATCACATTTCTCCCTTTTGAGTCATCATTCTGCATACCTTCATGTCAACTCCATTCCTATGGATTGACTTTGTCATTAGGAAAAATTACTTTATCTTGTTCCAAGTCCTTGAAATTTACACATCATTAATCCAAACACCAACTTCCATAAAAATAGGAAGTATATATATTAGAACCTTAAGATGATCATAACAAACACCAACTTCATCTTCTTTGCACACCATTCCTATAAACTTCTCACAATACACAAGTCTCATATGTCTAGACCATACAGAAAAACCGCTAGAATTAGTGTTAGACCTTACTGGCTCATTAATCCAGTTCCAAACGTAAGCTCACCAATCATATCCACTACTACCACTACAAACTCTATCATAACTCCTATAGTCAACATGCCTTCATCTCCAAACTCACCATCACCAATCATAATTCCACTAGGTACAACATCATTACCCACGTATAGCACACCGTCACCTATAACTACACCAATAGCTTCTTCACCATCACCTTTACAATCTGAAGAAAGAAAATCATCATCACCACCAAATTCACCCAATCTTCAACCACATGATTTAATTACCACACTTCAACGCATTGATGATTCAATGTGGCTAAATCAAACAAACACTCAAGAAAATGAAGAACATGACACTAACCTTTGTGACACCAAGGATTTAGAAACCATGTGGATAGCATCTGTCATATCTCCATCAACACCAACAAATTCCACTTCATAGAAGCTGTTATCTTTTCTTAAGTATCATCTCAGAGTACTTTATAGAATTATTCTATGATTTCTTCAATCTTTAGGGATTTTCTAATGTAACTACAAGTTTGAGACGCTTGTCACAAACAAATTTTCAATGAATAAAAGTTATATTTCAATGTTTGTAGGTGATCAAATATTTGTAGTACGGATCTAGCGGATCCCTCATTTTGGATCCGCCATGTGTTATCGTTGGTTCCGCCAACCTTCATCTTGCGGATTATGCGGATCCTATAAATTGGATCCGCACGTGTTATCGTTTGGATCCGCAGGTATAACAGTCAATCTCTTAAAACTTTTCGACTCATCCCGATTCTTTGATTTTAGTTTCTAGTGTTCTTTAGAATAGGTTCACTGATCACTATAAATCTTAGAATGAGTTAGAAACCCTTAGAAACTTAAGAACAAAATTCCCACCAAAATTTGAAATTTCAAATCTTAGGAGTAAGTTACCTTTCTGTTACAAGTAAGGAACCCTTTTTAGGGATCCTTCAAATCCGTAGGTACATCACATCACAGGATTTTCCACTATCCCTTTGTATTTACTGCATATCTTCCTCCTCTTACTCAACATAAGTTCTATGGATTGACTTATGTGATGTGATTTGCACAAATTTTTGTTCCAAATCATTCAGAACCAACATTCTCTATTGGATTCACATCAAATCCAAACACACAAACTCATATACCTTCTGTCTATAAATTAGTACTTTAGGATCATCACTTCACACAACAACCATTCCCTCTCTTGTACATCTTAGCTATCATACTTCACCATGACCAAGTCAAACAACTCTTCCATCTCTAGACTTCCAAGAAGAACAACCCGCATTAGTGTTAAACCATGTTGCTTTGTCAACTTAGCAAACTCATCATCTGAGGAAAATTCTCCTCTCAATATATCATCACCCATTGCTAGTGAAAATTTCCTCACGCTATCAACACCAACACCATCCAATATGGTCATACAAACTCCTCCTCCAACAATCACACCCATAGCAACCACACCACCACCCGCTTCATCACAGACTGTCAAATCTCCATCACCCCCAAAATCACCCAAGTTGCAACCTATGGAGCTATTTAGGACTCCACCTACATAACCACATCCATACCTTGATGACTTGGAGGATCTCCCACCAAGATCAACCAATCCTCCACCCATAACCTTTGAAAGTCAACAACCTATGCTTTTTCATCCGATTTTTTCGGATATCCATGGCCCTTTATATCATGATGCACCATCATCTCAACCTCAAATACCACCTTTGTCACCCACATCAACTCTCATTGCCATAGACGAGGCAATGTGGATCAATTTGCCTCAAACCTACGAGGAGATTAGTGAAGAGCCTAACCGTCTCTACACTCTCTCGGGTATAGTAGATCACCGCCTCAATGAAGCCATGGACCTCCAAAACATCCTCATGAACTCCCTCCAAACACCACCACCACCTCAACAAAATGAGCCTACTTTTCCGCCCGGTTTTTCTCGCCATGATTGCAACATGTGTAAAAGAACCGCTCACATAGCTCAAAGGACAAACATTTTGGTGCACGAGCTCCAAAATGAAATGAGGTTCATATTGAACCACATTCTTGAGCGTCTAAACGCCATCTCTCATTCTCCTCAATAGGGGTGTTCTAATCTCATTATATAGGACCTTTTAAAATTTTTTTATTTATTTTTTTATTTTTTTTTTTATTTTTTTTTTTTATGTATGTTTCATTTTAATGTAGCATCATATTATGTTTGTGACTTTGTCACATAATTTTAAATGAATGAATGTGATGTCTTTATGCTTATGAGTGATCATCATATAACATATTATCATTATTTAGGTGACTAACATCATTATATAGTTATTTAGAATCTACATTATACTTTGATCATTTGGTACTTTAGGTACAAAATATTGATCAGACAATTCATTTTGACTTTTAAAAGTCAACTAGATTGAACATCCTTTTGGATGACCATTTCATATGCATTATGCTTCTCCATTGAAGCTATTCACAACTAACATTTTCTTGTAGCATCTCAAAATCTTCAAATTTATACGTTGGGACTCTTGTAATGGGGAGTATACATCGAGGGGGAGCATATCATATTCTAACTATTTGTTTTGTAGGATCATGCATCATCACCTTGTTACTCCATTTAGGGGGAGTATCAAACAAGGGAGAGCTCTTAAAGTTCTCAAAATCACATTCCGCTACGCAACTCTTCTATTTGTTTCGACAAAAAGGGGGAGAAAGGGATTAAGTTTGCATAACTGTGAATCATTACAGTACATACACTTTTTGAATAAAAATAGTTTTTAAACTCAAATAAAACAAACTTAATCTATATTTTAAAGAACTCATGCTATACTTATTCTTTTGCTCAAAAATATACTTTATGTTTTGTCATCAACAAAAAGGGGGAGATTGTTAATACAAATATCGTCCTAAAAACGTTATTTATATTTTACGATCTTTACTTAGTTTTGTTAATGACAATTACAAAGTATATCTTTAAGCAAATTATAAATACTAGCTAAAGTCTCTTTAGAACACATTTTACATTTCACAAGTTTACTTGGAAATACATTTCAAACATCTACATGTTTATTTCCTTAAAAGGAAACTTTATTTCTAAAATGATACAATGACATCATGGCATGCATCATACATGTAATCTTGGTAAGATCTTGTAATATCTTGGATAGATCTTCAAGTAAGATAGTTGACATTGGAAGATCTTGATATGACAACACAAAGATATGGAAAGATTGGAGAGATTTGGAAAATCTCTTAGCTGTCTTACCTCTGGCATGCCCACGGATCCCTTCGACATAAAGGATGGATCCCTTTTAAGGGATCCGCCAGATCCGCCGAGTGTTTATCAGCTTGCCTATAAATAGCAAGCTGATCACTTGGCTTTCTCATCACTTAGAAAGTAGAAAACATATATTCATTCATTTACTAACCCATATTAGTTATAACACTATCATTGATTTCTCTTTTGTAGCAAAGAAGATCAAGTAAAAGAACTTCAACAAAACATACTGTTGCAAGTTGTAGTAGTTAGGGTCTGTGTGATCTTTGTGTAATTCACACATCATTATTTGTATCATTTATCTCAGTGAGTGTGGTTAGTGTTTTAGTCCTCAAAACACAAAGAGTGTAGGGAGTGGTTGTACCCTTGTGAAAGAACTCGATATCTAGCTTAGTGTCGGTAATTGTATAGGCGACGTTGGGTTGGTTCTGCCCTGAAGTAGAACTCGGTGTTTAGCTTAGTACCGGAAAAGGAAGTAAGCAACGTGTAAAGGTTTTCTCTACCTAGAAGAGAGTTTGTTTCTTAGTGAAGGATAACTCTCGAGTTAAAGGCTCGGGAAAGTGGAGTAGGGCAAGGAAAAGAGTCCTTGTAGCCGAACCACTATAATCATCCGTGTTATGTGGTTTGATCATTCCTCTATTTTCCTTTCAGATATATTGTTTGATTATCTTTATGTGCATAAGTTTAATTGAATTCACATAACTAACAAAACGGTTTAAATTAATTTTAAACGTTAAAACTATTCAACCCCCCTTCTAGTTTTCCACAAGAGAGAATTTGGAACTAGAGAGAGAAAGTGTAATATATTAGGTTGAAATGTGAAGAAGTTCCAACCCTTCCTACACATGGGAAAGAGTATTTATACTACTAGCATAGGTGCCCCAAGTGGGCGGTGGAGTGAGTTGACAATGGGTAAAGACTCGACCCAACTCCACGAATGATAATATACCTAAGCTAAACTATAATCCCTATGAGCTAATTAATGCTAATGAGTACTCGGGGTGACCGAGTCTTCATATGAATATTTATATTCCTAACATTCTCTCTCTACATTAACACGACTCCCAAAACTTTGTGTGAAGCGTCGCAATAAATGACAAAGTCTTCACTACCTTCGGGTTAAGACAAAATAGGTGCACTACACAACTTTTCCTTAAGGAGTTGAAAAGATTCTTCCTCCTTATCTCCCCAGTCGTATTGCACATTCTTCTGTGTCAGTTTAGGCAAAGGCTTCGCTATCTTGGAGAAACCTTCAATAAACCTTCGGTAATAACCAGCGAGTCCTAAGAATTGGCATATTTCGGTGGGTGTTGTGGGTGTCGCCCAATCCTTTATTGACTCGATCTTTGCAGGATCTACGTGAATGCCTTGACTATCGATCATGTGGCCCAGAAACTACACAGTTGATATCCAGAATTCAAACTTGGAAAACTTGGCATATAATTCCTCCTTCTTTAATAACTCTAAGATTAGCTTCAGGTGCTCCTCGTGCTCTTTCTTATTCTTAGAGTATATCAGGATGTCGTCAATTAACACGATCATGAATTTATCCAAGTACGGCTTACACACTCGATTCATGAGGTCCATGAATACGGCCGGTGCGTTAGTTAGGCCGAATGGCATAACTTGGAATACATAGTGGCCATATCGGGTTCTGAATGCAGTCTACGGGATATCCTCTTCCCGGACTCGGAGTTGATGATAACCTGATCTTAGGTCAATCTTGGAGTAAAAGGATGAACCTTGTAGTTGATCGAATAGGTCGTCGATTCTCGTGAGTGGGTATCGCTTCTTGATGGTTAGCTTATTCAGTTCTCGATAGTCGATACACATTCTGAAGGATCCGTCCTTCTTCTTAAAAAATAGAACCGGAGCTTCCCAAGGTGAAGAACTCGATCTAATAAATCCTTTTTCTGAAAGTTCAGCCAACTGGTTTGACAGCCCTTGCAATTCTGTCGGTGCTAATCGATAAGGTGCTGGATTCACTTCTAAGATTTGGTTTGGTGAACAATGGTGTTTCTATAAAACCTCATGTCCTAGCCAAGCTAGTATCCCCAAGATAATGTTCCAAAGATAAACAACTGTTCCAAAGATAATGTCTCAGGTTGCACCGTATGTTCTTAAGGCTTCCTTTGGGTTACGAGTCAACTTTTGGTAAGTCTCAAGACCCTTAAATGTTTGGTGGTTCACTCATTGCTTAATTCCATCTAGGGGTCCTTCTTGTATTGTTAAGATCTTATTACTATAAGGTATGCGAACGAGTTTCCCATCGTGGGTGATTACAGCGTGGTATTTCCACATCTAGTCTATACTGGGGATGATGTCGAAGTCTCCAGGTTTTGTGGTGTTGGTTGGAGCGTTTTGCAGGTCTACAGTTCGACCTTGAAGGGTGGTGTTGATTGCTACCAGCAGTCAGTGGGTTGGATCAGTAGTGTACTCAGTACTTAGCACGGAGGGTATAATCCTATAGAACGGTGTTGATTGCTACTAGCAATCGGTCAATCAAATTGTTTGAGCACTTAGCGTTCTACGGAGAAGACATGATTTCGATTAGGTATTTGAAAATAACTGTCGCAGCTATTTGACAAAATTGTTATAAAGCAAGAATATGTTCCAGCCACATACAAGGTGATGAGTTATTCGGTAGCTTTCGAACTTAAAGATTTGTTTGATTGATGATGCAGTGTCTCAAAATCATAAGGGGTAGTGTAACGTGAGATGTTAATCGGTGGGGTCATCTTATGTTGGCTAGTGGTGTAAGTTACCCTTTCGGCTTTGGACGTGGTATGAAGTTAGGCTAGTTCTAGATGGTATTTTGGCGTCAAAGCCTATTTGGTTACGGTGTTTCCTAGTACGGATGCCCGTGACTTGCACTACTTTTATGTGCTCACACACACGAGTTTCTGATTTCTCAAAAAAAGAAAGGAAATAAAAGATTCGACTTTCATAAAAATTTAAGGCAACCATTCCTAGCATAGTATGGTCCTACCCGAATTATATATAGGTGATCAGGATTTGTATAAGTGGGGTCCAACAATGCGATGCTGAGTTTAGTTACAAGAAAACATATTGGTTTTTCTGCTCGCGAGCTTACAACGTAAACTACCTTTCAAAAAGTAAATAATTTGCCGGGCGGTAACAGAATAGTTTGTAAAATGGTTTGCAAACAATTTATAGAGTAATAGGAAAACAATTCATTATTGGCAAAATAGTATCCAAGTTAAAGTTTAGCTTATAAATTGTTAGTAAAATAGTTCGTAAGGCAATATGAGGAAAGATCCTTGTTTCAAAGAAAGTAGTGAGGTCAAAACTTTGATTCTGTAATCTGGTAGTAAAATGATTTGTAGTATGACTGCGAGATAGTCTGTAAAATACTTGCAAAGGTTCGAGTGTTTGTGGCAATACAATTTATTATTTCATGAAAAGATAATATGGTAGACAACTGATTTATAATACGAGTTCAAATATTTAAAAAATGATGACAAAGTGGTTTGTTAAATGATAGTAAAAATAAGTAGTGCAACGGGCGGCAACTGGTATGTCTAATTGACATAGGACCGCTGATAGTCAGGAGTTAAATAAGCTTACATCTCATAATAAAAGTTCACCAAATCCATACAATACAACGGGGTTCACAAAAGATACTACTGAAGTCTTACAGAAATGTAACTTAAAAGAGTCTAAGCTTAGGTCTCGTTACATAGGGTAGTCGTTCTTATGACATCACATTTGGGTCTTGGTTTCCTTCCGCTCCTTGTTTTCCTTGATTGTTCACTTTTCCTTGGTCCTTCGGTTCCTGACACTCGACCCTGTAGTGCCCCTTCTTTCTACACCTAAAACAGGTTACATCAGCCTTCCGATTGTTCCCTAGTATTTTCTGTGCTACTACAAAGGTTTTAGACCTACAACCTCTAGCCAGATGTCCAACCTTCGGGCATTTGTGGCACTTCACGGTGCAAGGTCCGTTGTGGTGTAGTTTGAAAAGACTACACATTGGTAACTTCCCAGCATCAGCCTTCCTGTTACTAGGTCCAGTAGTGTAAGTTTTGGTCAACTTTGGCTTTCTGAGAGGTTGCAGAACCCCTTTGTTTCCTTGGTTGTTCTCTCGTTTCCTCTTTTCGTTAATGCTCTCATCTACTTGAAGTGCCCCACGGTTCATCAAGTCCCAAGCCATGCGGATTCCTAACTCGTAGGCAAAATTAGTCTCTGCTACCCGCTGGGCTATGAGTTGTTCCATGGCTGCGGAGTTTAGGTCTTGCCTCTCAGGTGACATGGTTCTTCACAATGAGAAAATAAGTGTGAGACATAGTAGGGATGTGTCCTACGAGTAGATGGTTCATGGAGATATGTTATAAGGCAGTAGGTTAGGCTCGTGCTCACATAAGTTGGTGGGTTCCTTTACGATAGTAATATAAGTGTTTCGAAAGAATAAGACGGTTGTCCAAACTTGGAGTCGAATAGAAAATGAATTCATGTGGTATGTAGCGAGTATTCAACTCAAAGTGAAATAATGACGTTATGTAGGGACATGGTCTGTGACAAATATGATGCGGCATGTATAAGTATATAGAAAATACTTATATCATATATGTTAAGTAAAATACTCAAATATCATAGTATAAAACATAATCATATAAGGTAAATAGCGATCAAATCATGGCAAGCTAGGCAGGCATGCATCTGGCGGTCATAAGGAAATGTTTTTCATAAACTGGTTATAGTTTAGGGTTTATATATACCTAGTTCTCTATAACCTAGGCTATGAATGCCAATCTGTAACACCCCCAAAATCAGGATTTGCGGAAGCATACATATTTGGGTGCTACTAAATCGATAATCACAACACGAAGATATAGAGAATGGATTAAAATCCGTTTTAGAATAGTTTACATTTCCAAAGTTAATTGTCATACATCAAGTTCAATTCAATTTAAAACCAAGCCCATTTAACAAGTCTATCCCAAATCAGAGTTTAACGTATAAGCAAAAACATTTCAAGAAATTTATGACTAATGCCATGCCCTGCCTTCAATGAATGCATTCTCAAACACCTGAGAAAAACATGCTAAAAGTCAGCTACCGCTGGTGAGTTCATAGGTTTAAAGTAAATAAGCACATATGGACCATAGTAAATAATTCAGCAATCACACTCATTCTGTATACTAACACTAAGCTCATCCAACTGAAACTAGACAAACAATATGCCAAGCTGGCATAGCAAACAAAGGGTGTTCGCGAGTGTTAATCCCCAGACACTCGGCAAAATCCGACATGGTATACGTTCGCATTGACCTGCCAGGCCAACCGAACGGGGGAGTCACCCCAATAGATCTATTTATATCATGCGCACTTCCCAGTAGGAATTGACTGTTGATGATAGTGGGCGCAATGAGATTCAAACATACTTAGGTTATTCGCATACCAGTGTGTATAAAAACAAAGTTCAATTTGGTCCATGAAAAGAGTTTTATATGTTTCTCACCCCAAGGTTTATAAAAATAATACGTATAAAACTGGGGCTATAAACTCACCTTAATAATAATAGCAATTTGTTAGTCAACGATAACACAGTGCAACCGCTTCGATACGCGACCTAGATCAGTATGGTAAGTCTTAGCGCAATATTCGTGTTTTAAACGTTTTAACTCATTTGAAATGTTTACGTGTGTCAAGTGCTCGTGTATTTCTTGCTTGTTGTGTGGTAAGGTACATTTCAAAAGTGGTTTATCGTACAAGACTCTTTGGTGATGGCTCATGGTGAAAGTTTACGGTGAAATTACGTGCGATGGAAACATCCATGCGTAGTACTCGTCGTCGGAAAATACACAAGTAATATATATATATATATATATATATATATATATATATATTAAATAGGGTTTAATAATTAAATATTTAATTAATTAGGGTTTATAATTAACGAGCGGGGTAACCCGCGCGTTGCTGCGGGAGAGTTTTAGAGATTTTTTTAATTTTTTTTTATAATTTCAAAAAAAAAAAAAAAAAGTACTGTTGCAGCGGGTTGTTCAGATAGTTGTTTTTTGTTGGTTTTGTAGGTTCACAATTATTTTGTATTTTTATTTTTTAAATTATTTTTTTTACAAAAATTAATTTTAAAGTTTTTTGGATTTTTTTTTTTAAATATTTTTTCAATTTTTTTTTTAATTTTTTCGAAATTATTTAAAAAAAAAAAAAAAAAAAAACATTTACTGTAAAGTTTTTTGAATTTTTTTTTTTATTTTTTCGAAATTATTTAAAAAAAAAAAAAAAAAAAAAAAAACAAACTATTACTGTAGCATGAACAGTAAATACTGTTCATGCTACTGTTCATTTTTCTTGCCATGCTACTGTTCATTTTTTTGTTTTGTGGGTCCCAAAATTTTGGGTTTTAGTATATATAGAAAATTAAATAGATATTGAAAAATTAATATGATAATGGTGATAGTGGGGTATTATTATATTACAAATATTATAATTATTTATAATACAATGATAATTTTAAAAGGAATTTATAAGTATTTAATTCAGAAAAGAAAATTTAATAAAGTGTAAGTGTATAAATATAACATATATTTATAATTCTTAAGAAGTTTAAAAATATTAACTTGGAAAAATTAATATTTTTAATAATAAAATAGTATATTTCGTCCTTTAGTCGGTTTTTATCCGAAAATATTCTACGCGTTGAAATTTTAGAAAAATCAGGCATGACCCGTTCATTTATTCAACTTTTCGATTTTTTTCCCAAGGTTGCAATTTACTCAAATAGTCCCTTTCGTTAACAATATTTGTAAAACTAGTCCGTAAGTATATATTTAGGTCAAAAATATATATTTCGTTAGGTTTTTAATTAACTAACGTTTGTTACCAAAATAATTATAAGTCGCGAAATAAAATTCAACGTTTAGTCAAAATGTTCCAAAAAGTCAATAAGAGTCAAAGATCATGAAATTTGGGCCGAAAAGTCCATTTTGTAGCCAAATTAGGCCATAAGTGCCAAAACGGTTTCGAAGCGTTTTTAATCGATATATAATGTTTTAATACGTTAAAATATTTATAAAAGGTCGAGAAATATTCCAAAACTCATTTTTGTCACCCGAAATATTTATTGGGCCGAGTAGGCCATAATGGGCTCAACAGTCCATTTTTAGTTCGTAAACTAATTAGCCTTTTCTAGTTACGTTATATTTCGCGTTAAGTATTAAATAAGCTAATAAGCACTTTAAATAAGCAATTCGATCAAAAAGTCAAAGTAGGCCGAAAGTTGTTGGGCTCGGCCCATTTTGTGTCGAGACCAAATTAAACCCAAAACAAATAAGCCGAAACCAATAAGCTAGTGCTTATTTCAATAAGCTATCTAAAATAAACTAATAAGCATAAATTTCACCATTTCACCACTAGAGCCAAAACTTTATGTTTTTCAAAACTCTAATTTTTGTTTTGGTTAAAAGTTAGCCGACTTGTGCATATACCCAAATAAGTGTATATTTCGTTTTAAACTCATGTAATTAACACTAATCACATTTGTATCATCAAACTAGTACCACAAGCAACAAGATTTACCACACAAGTAAGAAATAACCTAATTTGTATAAAACTTTTAAAAAAGTCTTGCACTCCTAATTATATACCAAACCCTAGCTTTTTCAATTTAACAAAACGTAAACATTTAGCACTTGGTAACACTTTTAAACATCATAAGAACATGATATGAGCAATATTGAAAATGTTTTGAGGATCCTTACAAAGTTCTTGAAAAAGTCGAGGGGTATAATGACCAAGAAAGACTCCAAATTGCACCAAATTTACCCACAATACGTTCCGATTAACCCAAAACTCTTGAAAGTACAACCCGATTAGCTCAAACTTCAAATGATTTTTGTAGATCTTGAATTCTATGATGTTTTCGTGGGTTTGAGAGTGAAAATGGAAGAGAGGAATTTTTAGATGAGATAAATGTGTATGTGTTTTAGTGTGTGTGTCAAATAGGTAATATAAACAAAAATGGCGACCTCATAATAAGACAAGGTCACTAATTCACTTTGTTTTCTTGTCATTTGGGCGGCAAAAACTGAATTGGGGGAGGGGGAAAATAATTTTGATCCTCGTTGGTGTGTCGTGTGTCGGTTTAAGCTTAAATGTTACCGTAAAGTCCCGTTTTGACGTTTTTGGACACGTATACGTAAAAGAAAGTTTTTATCGATGTTTTTGTCAGAATAACAGTAAAATATTATTATTTGCTTAAAAATGTATTTATTTGACCGCTACCATATATACTGTAGTGTCGGTACGCGTGTGGGGTTGCTTTTCAGTAAATACGAGAAAGCTTCTCAGTTAAATACGAACCTTGTCTGTTACTATCAGAAATAGAATAATTTACGCTTACTGACAAAAATAGACTTTTTCAGCAGTGACTGTAAGCTACAATATGCGGGACAGCTCCCCAAAAATGTTCAGAAATGCTCAGAAATTCACAGAAACATGCAGTTATGCATAGAAATGCTCGGTTTAAAAATAATAAATAAATATATATTATTAACTTAAAGTGTGAAAATTACCATTTGTCACATCTTGACTTTGGGTTAGGAGAATTGCAAGTTAAGGTTGGGGAGCTTCAAGATGATAAGGATGTTGATTGGTTGATAGAACAAATGGAGGAAGCGTGTGAAAATGATTAAGATGGTACCTTTGGGAAAATGAAAAAGGTCAAGATGGGAAAGGCTTCTCATCTCAAACAAAAAGACCCACCTTTTAAAGGACTTATACCTTCACCATCATCACTACCACATCCTACTACACTAATCAAGGGAGAAACTTCTTCCAATCCTACACCCGTACCAAAAGAAACACCACCCAATTCACCAATTAAGGAAGCCAAATATGTGGAGGAAATAAGCACCAAGTTCAAGGAATTACTTAATGAGAAGCCAATACTTCATGTGTTGGAACACTATGCTCATTATAGGAAGTTACTTGATGAGATATTAGTTGAGAAGATGAAGCTTGATAAGAAGAGTGTGATTGAGGAAGATGAAAACGAAAAAGTGATGGAAAAAGGTTTGCCTAAGAAGATGGAGGATCCGGGAAATTATCTTATCCCGCTCAAAGTTAATGGACCACCGCATTTAACGCCTTGGCGGATATCGGGGCAAGTGTGAGCATCATGCCCTATAAACTTTATATGCTTTTGGAGTTAGGAAGAGCTTATCCTTCTAATGATGTGTTGTTGATGGTTGATAATACGATGGCTAAAGCATATGCAAAAGTTAAGAATGTAAGGCTCCAAGTAGGTTATCAAACTTACTTATGTGACTTTTTGATACTTCACGTTCCCATTGATAGGGAAATGCCTATGTTGGTTGGCCGTCCGTTTTTGCGCACATGTGGTGCAATCATTGATAATGGGAAAGGAACGATGGAGATTGATGATGGGGTTGTAAAGAGGATTTACCATGCTAAGAAGAGAGGTAAGATTCTAGCGGATGAAGATTCGGATGAGGAAGATTGGCTAGATATGTTTGATGTTGGTCATGATAGTGAGCGAAATCCGGAATATGGTATAACCACACCATTAGCGTGCCTTGGCTATGGGAAACTATTTGAACCCATTCAAAAATATAATTGTTTACAAGAAAATGGTTGAATTTCTTGGCTGTTTGCCTATTCAACTCAAGAACATTGAATGGACATCCGAAGGGCATAGCAAGTACCAAAAAGTTGAGGGAGACAAGGTTTGGCATACCAAAATAGAAATCACGAGCCCAAGTGGAAGTCGTTTCACTCGTGGGTTTAAGACAAAGGAAACCGATAGGATACTCTCGGGAAAGTTCAACTCGGAGGATATTCTACATTTTGGAAATTACTTTGACTAAAGAGGAAAGATTATGGAAGAATAAAGAAGCTTAACACTAAGCGTCCGTACATTTTGTCTATGATGAGCTTTTATCTTAGTTATTTGCATTTAGGATTTTATATTCTGTATTATTTTCATTTCTATGTTATGTTTTAGTGTGTTTTGAGTTTTTAAGTTATTATCAATTTGAAGCAATTTTAGTGATTAATTGTTCTAGTTAATTTTAGTTTGTTTAGTTTAAGTTCATTGGAAATGTTTGAAGTGTTTATGAGTTGTGGTAATCATTCAAAAATATTTGGAATTGTCAAATGTGGAATGAGGAACGTTTTTGTTTAAGTCGGGTTTTTGCTAAAAATTTCACCAACCCACGGTTGGTACCCAACCTACGGTTGAAAGACTCAACCCACAACATGAAACCTCATTTTACCAAACAAGAGAAAAAAGAAAAAAACACCACAAGCACCAACACTCTCAACATTCATCCAATCATTTGGGAGATTGGGAAGAAGTAGAAAAACCCGTTTTTATCAAAGTATAGGAGCAAACCGCGGCTGGGGTTGCCAACCGGCAGCTGAACTACCAAAAAACCCACCCCAACCGCCGGATGGAATACCCAATCGAGTGGCTGGGAGGATCTGTCCCCCAAGTCCAAACCAACCGCCGGTTTGGGAATCCAACCGTGGCGGTTGGGGGCTAAAAAAATATTTGTTTTGTTGGTCTTGCAAGTATAATCCTTTGGCTCCAATATTTCTTGTGTAGTTTTTGTTTTTGCTTGTGCAGAAGTTCATGAAAGGAGCGTCAAGTTCGACGGAGGAAGAGAACCCACTAATTGTGTTATATGCTAAGCAAGGTGGAGGAAAGAAAAATACTAGTCTCATGCCGGTAACTAGTGATCACTTAAAGTGGAGGAAGCTAAGCAAGAAGGCTAAGGTTTGTTTCAGTAGCCGTTTAGCTAAGTTACAAAGGAAGGAGATTGCGGTGCCAAAGTTGATTGATTGGAGTTTGTTTAGGAGATACCAAATTGCTGCAAAGATAGAAAGGTTTTTGGACATTAGGACGGAAGATGCGGATGGAAATGTCTATGAGGATTATTGTTTGGAGAGTTCTTTGAAGATTAAAGAGGAAGAAATCTACAAGGAATGGTGTTTGGAGTTCTTTTCCACCATCTACTTCAATCAAGATGTGGATTTGAACAATATTGTGTATGAGAAATGTGTATGGTTTCGTTTGTGTGGGAAAGATCATGTGAAGACTTTACCGGAGTTTGCTCAATTTATTGACTTATATGATGAGGTTGATATAGCTAATCCAAAATTTATGGCTCATTTTGCTAGGATGGAGAGAGAGTATATGAAGTATGATGGTACTCATGTTTGGAATTTGATCGGGGATCCAAATAGCCCTAGGCCAAAGGTGGTGGAAATTCATCATCTGCTATCAAGGCTTTTGCATAAGATTCTTGTGAACACTTTTGTGCATCGAGGTATTAGTCAAGACAAAGTTCATGGGCCGGATTTGTGGTTGATTGAAATGATTATGAGTTCGCCTGATGGAAAGCTGTTTAAGTTGAATGTGGCATGGACCTTGGCGACTTATTTGTCCAAGAAGGCAGCTCTTATTACGGAGCATGGTTTTATCAATGGAGGTCATTATGTGTCAAAGATTGGTAGGAGTTTGGGGTATGCTATATCGGGGGAATTGAACAAGATTACTTTGATCAAGAGTTGTGAAAAGCTTGACAAGAAGAGTTTACTTGGTTTGCTTGATCATGACAAGATGCAATTGGTCGAAACCATAGCCAATGTTGTTCGTAACCCAGTTCCACCACCACCACCACAAACGGGAGAACCATCGGGGCTTGAATCAGGATGGGGAGAATGGCATGCAAACTTTCCACAAGTTGAAAAGAGAGAAATGTGAAGAGATATGACGATGATGAGGGTTGGACACCAAATGGATTATTGTGCACCAATTCTTACACACCTTGGACAATAAAGTGTTCCGCCATATTCTTTCTCGATGACATATGACCCACCTAGTGTTCCACCATATCCTTACCCATATACACCTTATCCTTTGCAACATGTGCCTTATCCGACATCGTCTAGTGCATTTCAAGGAAGTAAAGGGTACAATGTTAATCATGAGGGTTTCATGGGTTATTAATCTTCCGATATGGGACCAAGTGGTTATGAAGCGGGAACTTCTTCAGCAGTTGTTGGTATGGGAGCTTTAGTTGATTATGGAGGTGATGATGAGTACGATACCATGGATGATGAATGATCTTCTTGATCATTAAGGTTTTCACTTATGATGTGTAACGGATAATTATTCTATTTTATCCCTCGTGCTTTATTTCTGAACAATTTCCATTATATGATGTAGGATTTTATTATAATTATTTTGGATTACTAAGTATTATGGTTATTACTATTTTATTGCGTGTTTGTTTTTGTTTTGTTTGGATGGTATATTTGTTTTATTTTTCAGGTTTTAGGAGCCATGGAGTTATTGCTCAACCATATGGTTGGTTCATTTTGAAGTTGGATGTGATCAACTCATGCGTTTAGTAAACCAAATATGCATCTCGCATGATTTCTCGGTGATATCATTTACTATTTATTTTTCCCTATTTCCTTTACTTTGAAGCTAATTTTTCACATTGAGGACAATGCAAAACTTAAGTGTGAGGGAGGGAAGTAAATAGTGAAAATGGTTCAGGTTTAAAATTTTTGTGATTATTTTATTTTTGGATTTTATTTGTTTGCCATTGAGAAAATTAGTTGTTTTTACACATAAAAGTTTTAACATATCTAAAACAACTTAGAATTTTCCAATAGCATAATATGGCAATTTGAAAGATTTAAACGTATCTCGATTTTTGAAGCAATCTATTCTTAAGATTAATAACATTACTTGTGCATTTATAGCCGATTCTACCAAATATGTGAGGATTTGAGCCTATCATTAGAAGCATATATCTCTATGCTTAAATTCATTTTCTTGCTATGAGTGTGCCGGTGATTAAATTGATTCTAGAACTTGTGCTTGTCATGCATTACGAATTTCAAAGTAAGGTCACATTCGTGTGATATAGATGAATTTAAATGATAAGAGACAATTTAGGATTTCAACCAAATGGCCTTCCACTTACATATAATGATATATTAGCTAGCCACATCGGTTAGTTAACCACTTTTTATAGACCCATTTGTTAGCACTCATTTTTAGTGCTAGATACCCTTAGTACACCCTCTGAGCCATCCTTTTTCATTTTGTTACATCTAGAAAAATACAAAAAGATTTTACACTTTAAACTTTAGCCTAACCCTTGATCAAGTCAAATCGATAAGTGGCTTGTTGTTTGGTGTGAAGGAGTTTTTGATGATTATTAGTCTACACTTTGTATTTCGGATATACCGTTCTAACAAAGACGAAGATAGCTACTTCTTATTTGTATTTTTGAGGTATAAGCTCATCCAAAGTGTGGGGGATGTTGAAAAAAAAAGGAAAGAAGAAAAAAAATAAGTCATCAAAGAAAAAAAAATATGATGACAAGAATAGCCAATGAGCTATAAACATTAAGATGAAGGAAAAAGAAGTATTTTGAG
This sequence comes from Artemisia tridentata subsp. tridentata, assembly GCA_021014915.2. Taxonomy (NCBI): domain Eukaryota; kingdom Viridiplantae; phylum Streptophyta; class Magnoliopsida; order Asterales; family Asteraceae; genus Artemisia; species Artemisia tridentata. The sequence goes on from CP139506.1 coordinate 53,956,599, forward strand.
TTATCGATTAGCCAATGAGCTAAGACGTGATATATAAATATATATATATATATATATATATATATATATATATATATATATATATATATATATATATATATAATATATATATATATATATATATATATATAAATATATATATATGTGGTGATCGATGAAAGAAATCAAAAAAAAATGTGAAATGTTGATTCGAAGGCTATAATCATTTTGGGGTACATAGTTCGATTCTTTTTCCAACAAGTGATTTTGGTATTTGACTTGATTATTTTTGTACAACTAACTTATAAATCAATCCCATGCCTTATCCACACCCTTATATTAATCCTTAGCCTTACTTTTCAACCCGAATAAAAGTCCTCTTTGATAAATTTATTTATTTCTTACATGCTTTGGATTAGTTTTGATACTCGTTCAAGCTTATGGTATGACATGAAATCATGACTAAGCAATTGAGTGAAATACACCTCCATCAAAATAAATGAATGAGAGTGAATTATATAATCTATTTTCTTTTCATGAGGAGCTTAGTTATGTTATCTAGCAGATTGAGTACAACGTTTGATTTTTCACATACAAAAGATAAAACTCACTTTTTGCTCTTTTACCTTGGTGAAAGAATGATTAGTGAACCTTTTTGAGAATCATGATCGGTTGGCTATTGGAATGCTATTTTCCAAAATATTATTTTGCTTGAGGGCAAGCAAAGCTTTAGTGTGGGGGAATTTGATAACGCTCATTTTGTATATGTTAGAGCCGCGTTATTTGTATATTTGTTCAAGTTATTTGGTTGTGTTTATGAGCATTTTGCTCTTAAAAGGTTTAAAAGATGTATCCAAGTTTAGGTACAAGGAAATATCAAGAATGACGAAGAAAAGTAGATAAATCAAGAAGATATGCAAAGTAAAGATTCTCGTCAAAGAAAATGATTCATGTTATGATTATTTCTGAGTAAAAGTAAAAGATTATGAAGATATTTGATAGAAGAATGAGTCAAAGTTAAGTGCTAAAGAAGATTGTTAAAGATGGAGTTTTTGTGCCAACCCAAGGTTCAAACTAACATGCCAATAAAGTCCCAACCCAAGGTTGAAGCTGAGGTTCCAACCTAAGTTTCAATATCTATCTCAACCTAAGGTTGAAGCGGACATCCCAGCTGCGGGTTGAATGTCCAACCGTGGGTTGAAACACACCTGAACTGAAGAGTTGCATTTAATCATGGTTTTAACTACCATAATGACTCAAGTCCGATCATTACCTTTCTTTTATGATTATTAAGAGCTTGTAACAGTTTTTGTGAGTGATTTCAGGCATAAATAAAGCCCCTAATCACCACAATTAGAGACACAATCTAACAATCAAGCCTTACACCATAAGGACTTGATCATATTTTCTACTAACCCGAAAGAGTTTTATAATCTCTGCCATTCTCAAGAAGATCCCAAGGAGAAACGAAGGAAGTGTTGGTGATACTCATTGGAAGAGGTGGAAGATTCGTTGTTCAATTGGAGGCCTTAAGGAGTGCTATAACTCTTTACATTTCTTGCTCAATTGTAGTCTTACGTTGGGTAACAACTTAATTATTATGTTGAACGATTTGATGTTAATTGAAATGTTACGTTTATGAGTGACTGATGAGTCTCTTTTTCAGTTGTTTGTTGACTATTCTCTGTGTGAGGAGGGTTGTCCACTCAGGGAGATCCGAGGTGGTAGTTAGTTATGTCCGAAATTTGAGGGGGCTGTTCACCAGCCATGTTTGGTTAAGAAACTTGTGCAAAAAGGAAAAAAAGAAATGAATCTTTTGAGTGAGAAATGAGTGAAAATAAGTGAAAATTTTTGATAAATTTGCGACTATTTTGTATCATGTCCCCACGGATAGCGCCATGTTTACGTATGGTAGGTAAATCATTTTAAGAGACGGGATAGGAATAGTTTTGTTGTTTGGTTTCCCGTGTTAAACGGTAAGGATCTGATGAATTGATTGAGATCAAGAAGCTCGTGTAACACTTAAACAAGAACCATACGAGACTGTTTTGAAGCAGTATTTATCCAAGTGTGTGAAAATTATTTAGTTTGTGTGTGTATCCTTCTATTTATAAAGAGGCAAGTAGGGTTTAGAGATAAACCCTTGTGGTGTGATCAACGGTTGCGAGGGAGCTAGGTGTTGATCATCTAGGGAGCAGACAAGGAGAACATGTGGACTCTCCTCCTTGGCTCGTACAAAGTTGTGTTTCTCGTGCGTCCCTACTACTCAGTGTCATATGGTACATCTTAATCGTTAGTGACAGTTGAGGAGCAGTAGTACTATGTGCTCAGTGTGGCCTGATGGGTTTCTCCAGGCTCAATGTGCCTAAGAGAATAGTCAGGCTGTTATCAAGTGTTTGTTGATGGGCCTTGATAATGGCTTGATTCGAGCATATATTTAGTGGGCTTGAGCCACTAATATTAATACGCTATCATGTACCATGAAATATATATGGAAACACCACATTTAAAAATAATTCATTAATTCATGTATATTATGGTATCATGTTTAATTTTGTGTATAAAGATTATCTAATTATTCATGATATTTATCGATGGATAAAACTAATTGTCATACCATATATGTTAATTTAGAACTATCTTATTTCAAACAAAATAATGGTCATATCAATTATATTACTTAGGATTGATCGGTTAAAAGGCCATTGTGTTCTTATATGATTGTCTTATATGATATGTGTATTAATCTAGCTACTTGATAGTTGTTTCATTTAATAAAAAGTGTCGTTTTAGAAAAGAAGTTGAAAAGGCTAAGACAAGAAAGATAGCTTTAAAGAGAATCTGGCTAATTCACGGACGAGATTCTTTGTCTAAGAACATCTTGATACATGTGCAAATGTGCATTAAAACAAAATAGTGTGATGTAAAAGTTTATATATCTAATCAAGATATCAAAATTGACGCCATTTCTATTGTGACATAATTGCTTGTGACATGTTACTATTAGCATATTATTATTAGCCCATTTATTGTGTTTAGTATTGTTATGGGTTTAGCTCACTTAATTAGCTTATTCTCCAAGCAATATAAACTATATATTAAGGATTATTGTTAATGAATCATTTATGGGGAATTACTAAATCTAATATGGTATCAGAGTCTATCCTAGTTTTTCTCCTATACCACACCCTAAACATATCACCTCTTGCATTGATTTCTTTCAGTCATTTTATGTAGCATAATCTCCTCGGGCATCCCGGTGACTATGTGCTACGGACATTAGAGTCTAGTCATTTATTTTTTGTAATAAACAAAGGTTATCTACTTTGTGTTATGCATGTCAATTAGGTAAACACATTAAGCTCCCCTTTTATAGTTCCGAGTCAAGTGTTAAGTCTGTTTTTTACATTATACACTCGTATGCATGGACTTCACCCATATGAAGTGTTAGTGGAATAAAATATTGTTGGTCCGATATATTCGTGAAACACCAAGAAGTGTACGAACAAAATCTTGAGCAAATAAAAATAACCAATGTTCATTATAAATAAGAGCATGTTTACACAATCTTGACCTGAGTCAACTAATAATACCCATTTATACATTACACAAACTTGGCCTTGGTTGAGGTGAAAGCTTTAAAAGGGATAGTTGCGGAATACTATCCCTGTTAATGATAAATGTTGCTCTTCAAGTTATGAAGAGGAAGATCCTAATTAGAAGAGGAAGTTTCTAGTGGTAGAATATGTTACTTATCACTACTGCTAACCTCCCTTTATATACTAGGGAGATACACTTAGAGGCTTTGATTTTGATTAGGTTTAATCAGACCATCCAAAATCAAAGGCTGAAAGTTCTTTGCATTTAGTAATATTCTAGGTTAGTATTTATACATGGAAAGTGACGCCCTAAAGGGCTTGGTTATGGGCTTGGATTGGGTTGGATTGGACTTTACATAAGAGACTAACTTATATATAAATACTAACCTATTAGATTAATCCCATCCACAAGCCCTTTGACTATTCTACTATATTTTCTATAACATGTTTACAAAGTTCCTATGGCTAGAATGACCGCCACTTTTCTTTAATGCTAACAATCTCCCCCTAAGGGGTGGTCATTCAAATGATGCATCACGTGATCAGGTCTTTAGTCTTCTTGTTCTTGAACTTTGTATGTTGTCATAGAATAGTCTTGATTCTTTGTTCCTTCATGCTTTGCGATCTTCGAAGTAACATCTTTTGATCTTTCTTGCCTTTGATCAACATCTTCACAGGTTTGCCGTGTTGTCTTTTCCAACATACTCATACATATTGATAAGACTTTGAACTTCATACTTATGTCTTCCTCACGAGATGGCTATGGCACTTTTCGAATCGCAATACAAAGGTATTTTGTCTAAAGTAAGGCCATAATCTGTGAGTTGTGTCCTCATCCATAGAACTTAGGCACAACACGCAGATAAAGACACATACTCGGCTTCTGCAGTTGATAATGCAGTACAATCTTGATTTCGTGACGACCAGCCTACTAGCTTTTCACCCAAAAATTGTGCTCCACCTGATGTACTTTTTGCTGTAACTTGACAACCTGCATGGTCGGCATCTGAAAATGCTATTAGTTTAAATTCGGAATCCTTCGGATACCAAAGTCCCATGTTAATGGTTCTTCGTAGGTATCGAAAGATCCGTTTGACCTCTTGGAGGAGAAGTTCGGTAGGCCTTGCCTGAAACCGTGCTAATAAGCAAACAACAAAATGAATATCGGGTCGACTAGTAGTAAGGTACATGAAAGAAAAAATCATGCTTCGATATTTCTTCAGATCGATGGGTTTCCCAAATAAATCAGCACCGATTTTTGGTGAAGTGACCATTGGTGTACCAACATAGTCACAATTTTCCATACCATGTTTTTTCAAAATCTCAATTGCATATTTAGCTTGATTAATAAAAATACCACGAGGGGATTGGTGTATTCGTAAACTAAGAAAGAATTTTAGTTCCCCAATCATAGACATTTCAAATTTTCTTTTCATGAGATTTTCAAAATGTTTTGAATGATTCGGATTAGTGGACCCAAAAATAATGTCGTCCACATAAATCTGAACAATCAAAATGTCATCTTTATATTTTCTTGTAAACAAGGTAGGATCAACAGTTCCTTTGGTGAAATTATTTTTAATCAGGAAAGATGATAGTTAATCATACCACGCTCTTGGAGCTTGCTTTAAATCATAGATTGCTTTCTTTAGCTTGTAGACGTAGTCTGGATGTTCTTTGTCAACAAATCCTTCTGGTTGACTCACATACACTTCTTCTTTCTGAGTTCCATTCAAGAATGCAGTCTTGATGTCCATCTGATATACTGTGATGTTCTTGTAAGCTGCATAGGCTAAGAATGTTACGCCCCATGAACGCTTTGACCAAAAACTTTGACTTTTACGAGGAAACGACCTAACTTTAACCTTTATTCCAAAACTCTTTTGACCATTAGCAAAATCCTTAGACATATAGACCTTTAAACCATTTTTAAATGAAACTAGGCTCAAATACTTTTATAACGACGGGTGGCACCCTAAAGTGCACTGTGACCTGTCATGTGCACTAACGACCCCTAAAGTGCACTATAACCCCTATTGTGCACTAATGACCCCTAAAGTGCACTATAACACCTCTGGTGCACTAAGGACCTCTAAAGTGCACTATAACACCTCCGGTGCACTGAGGACCCCTAAAGTGCACTATAACCCCTTTTATGCACTACTTTCTCAAAATGACGCGTACACCTTTAAACACAAAAATCGACACTTAGACCTATATATAAACACATTTAATACACATTGAACTAAAATATACCATATACATTGTTCCCCAATATACCATATACACCAAAACTTCCAGAAATCATTAGGACATTATAAACATCAAATATATGTATAAACTTGGTCATAACGACCCGCGGAAACGTGCTTTACAAAGTGACGGGTATTATGCCAAAATACCCATTTTGACCCATTTACACTACAAACCACCTTTATCACTTCATTTGCCCACCAAACTTAACCAACATCATTAATATAACATAGTAAAATGTTTCCATAATCATTTGACCCGTTTACAACCCAAAATGGGTATAAACACACATTATGCCAAACACCCCTTTAACTTTGATCATGAATGCTTAAAGCATACTTTGACACAACGATTGACCACCGAATTAATAAGACGATATTAACATACAATTTGACATTTGACTACACTTTACAAACCATTGTAGGACCGATGGGGGTACACCATTGAAACGAGCTCAATATACTACCTAGCTCCTACTTTCTTATCAATCTTCTAAACTTGCATAAACAAACCTTAATCCTTAATCCAAGCCTTCGCATTAACACAAGAGCCTACAAAACATTGGACATTAAACCGTAAGCACGAATGCTTAGTAAGTAAAACGATTACAACATGACATCATAATTCATTCACACATTAAGGATCATAATCCATTCATTCCATTGCATCATTAAACATTACACATACCTTAGCCACTTTGAGCCTCACCATTACATCTCAACCTTTCCTACACACTTTCACTTAATCCAAACTAGACTCTCGATCTCTTTTGCTAGTTATGCCAAACTAGCCCTACATATATTTCCTCATCACACAATCATTCAAACACTTCAATAACCTTATCATAACAATCATATAACACATAATTTATAGAAATCATTATAATATCAAATCATAACCGGTTTACTTACCTTAGCTTCCAAAGCTAAGTATAACAAGAGCATAAGCATCATCTTCATTATCAATATCGTTCATCTTCTAGCATCATCATCCTTTACCATAAAGATCAAGACATATTAACACATTAGTCAACATATGATTAAGGGTTTATGTAACCCATTAACATGCTCAACTTCCTTTCTATATCATCATATGATCATACTTTGATCATATGATGAAAACCCATTTATACATAAACCTTAACCTCTTTAACATCAAGATAGGGAGATTACTTACTTGGAAAAGAGTATAGTTTAGGCTTAACCCTTGGATAAACACCCTTACTTCTTCATCAAGATCATCCAAGCTTAATCCATTTTTCCCTCCCTTTTTCTCCTCTAAAAGCCGCTCCTCAACACACCCTTATGAAAAGATGGAACTTGGTAGGATTCTCTAGAATCCTCTAAGTAGATATTTAACTTGCACAACTTTAGCCAATTGGCACAGTTGGTCCCTTAAGTCTCTTTCCTTCTATTTTAGCCACACATAAACTTATAACACATTTAGTATATGACAACTTAAGCCCTTTAGGTCTATTTTCTTTGTGGTTGTGCCACATAATATTTTCCATAACCTTATAACCCATTCATTGACTATCGGGTTTGACTTCCACGTAACATTCGTTGACTAGCCAATCACGTTAAACCTTAGCAAATTCCATCTAGGGTGGGGCCTATTTTTACCCGGGAAACGGGCCTAACAATTCTACCCCCTTATTTAGATTTCGTCCCCGAAATCTCTCGTCTAAACTAACCAAAACCTAGTCTCATCATACTCCCGTTCTTACCACTTTTTTTTACTTAACGCCATGATCTAATTGATCTCACAACATAAGGCACCTTATAACACATTTCTTACCCTTGACTCATTCTAGTTCTCGCTTAACTTTTCTAATCATACACTTCTACTTCATCATTATGTCATCCGAGACATAATTATTACCGCTAAAGCATACCATTTAGCCATTTCTATTACTATTACACGACGTTCAAACATATCCCATTCTGACTTTCTCGTCAAGGACTACATGCTACTTGAACTTTGCACTCAACCCTTACCATTATTACCACATTTTGTCATAACCACTTCGCTATCCCATTAACACTTTACTAGTGTACTTCATTTTTCCTTATTGTTTTACAAAAATTTCCATTCACATTATGACCACCACGATCTATTCTCACATTACAACAAGCCATAAAGCAATTTATAACATCGATTACATTTTCCTTATTCAACTCATACCTTAGACACCTAAATCATAGGCTTCATATGACGTCTCCCACCTAAGGTCGATATTCAATTCTTTCTCTATCCACCTATCTTAGTTCTTACGACTTCTAACTATTCCTAGACTTTCGTTTTCTACCCTTTTCCTTACTTATGCCATGTCGAGAATACATAAGCCCACTCATTTATACTTCCTCATTTACATGGAAAGGCGTCCCAATTGATGTAAATCAAGAAACATAAACTCTTGGTTCGGCGATTCACAATTTCTTTAATTAGATGAAAAGGTGTCCAATCCATTTAACTAAGAAAATCATAAATTGTCCTACTTATATACCTTCGACATAACACTCGTACCTATTCGTTACACATTTTAAGCTTTCTTTCTCTTCATTCTTTTTACACTTCACATTACCTTTTAACTTTTTAGACTTGGATCCATACCATTATAACATTCACTTTGGGGATATTTTTTTTATATGCTAAGGATGTAGGCAACCCCTTGCCGATGAAGGCAATACATTCCATCCCAAAGGATTCTTTCTTTACATCATTAACTCGGCCATCCCGAAGGATACCATCATTAACCATCATTAACTCGGCCATCCCGAAGGATACCATCATTAACCTTTCACATTAAAACTATGGATCCAAGCCATTTACATTTTAACGCACACATTATTCCATCCATTTTATTTAGTTAAAGCAAGCGTCATAGGGCATAGGAAACCTGCTTATCATATTTACACATTTTCTATGTGTTTACACTTCTCACTACAACTTGCATTCTTTAACCCGTGTTAATCATTTCCACATTTTTACATTACACTTTAGTCTACTCAATTCTTTTACATATAGACTTTACACAGGCCATCAACTGTAACACATGCATTGTAACACCCCAACCCGACGAGGGTAAAGATGTCACAATAATGGTTTCATATCAGATCAAACAAAAGCATACATCCATAGTAATACAAGAAATCTCAAAGGTTACAAATGAAATACTGAAACTACAAGGTTACAAATGAGAATTCCAATAAATACTAATTCTAAAATATAATAACTTCTAGTCATCTCTAATCCAGAATAGCTATCAAGGTCTTCTAAGTCCAAGGTACTCTCCACCCATACCCAGCTTCCTACTAGAACCTGCCGCAGGAAAAGAAATGCGGCTGAGCTACGAGAGCTCAGTGAACAGATATAACGATAACAAAGCAGTAGTAGAGAAAAGTACAAGTAACAGAAATAAAGGTCATGCAGATATAATATGAGTTAAGGGATAAACAAATGAATAAGAGTAAAGGGAAAGAAAAAGGTTAGAAGGTAAGGGTAAAGGAATAGTAATCAACTACGAGCCCAGAATAGATCATATCATATCATAATAATGTAACCATGTAGTATATAGAGGGGAGACCTCTTGTGCAATCAGATAGTATGAGGGGTGTCCTCATTCTTCAAATGGAGTGATAACTCCCGGCTATGTGAAAGACGTGTATCGCACACACCATCAGTCACCAGATATATATAACCGATAACCAAAGACAAAAACAGAAACAAATCAAATCTAGGATGCATCCATACGCCCCAGTAGGCCAAATTCTACCTCTACAAAACAAGTCTAGTCAGGGACGGGATAGGTCATCACTCTCCTACCCTAGAGTCAAGTCATCGGTGCATCAATGACAAGGACATGAAACCCTCATGCCTAGTGAAACAAGTAGTGGCTCGTAGTATCAAACTGTGGGTCAGGGTCAAGTATCAAGTATCAGATGTCCAAGTTCAAGTTTCATATCAGATGGTTCAAGTCAAGTTTCCATTTCATGTATGTCAGATCAAGGTTTATATCAATGTTCAAGTCAAGGTTCAGAACAGGAATCATAGTAAGGGTTTAAGGCAAAAGTTCAAATCAAGAGTCATAGCAAGGTTTATAGCAGAGGTTCGAATCAAGCGGTTCATATCAAAGGTTCATAATCAAATGTTTCATAATCAAATGGTTCGTAGGTTCATAATAAAGATTTAATTCAAAGGTTTCATATCAAACACGTATTTAGAAAATCTTTCAATAAGTGGCTTTCATAAAATGATGTTTAGTAAAGTTTTTCATAAAGATAGTCTTAAAAGTAGTTTCATAAACTTAATCAAATGATTCTCATAAAAATTTTATTTACTAACGATTTTCATAATAGTAGTCTTTAAAATTAGTTTTTCACAAGAGATAGCCAAATTACATTTAAAAGTGGTATCGCATCACGCTCAACAACATCGTTTTAAAATAGCTTTTCTCAAAACATTTTCATATATAATTTAGAAAGGTTTTAGTATCCAGTTAATAATATCAAATGAACCTTCAAGGTATCCAAGAGTTTGAATATTCATGTCAGAGGGTGATGAATGAATCATATCAAGTATCAAGGGAACATAACAAGGTTCAATTTATCAGGGAAGCATAGCAAGGTTCACAGATCAAAGGGAGCATAACAAGGTTCACAAATCAAGGGAAACATAGCAAGGTTCAAGGGAAACAAGATATAAAAGTGAAAGAGCTCATGAGAAACCTGTGAGAAGGTCAGAATATCTGTACCTTATACCGCAAGTGAAAACACAACAGAAAATATAAAGGTCGGAATCAAACTCCATCTTCAGCGAATCTACACGAATTCATGACTGTCTTATTAAAAGCTTATTTAATTCAGATTACTTATCTTAGTCGGTTTTCCATTTCTAGTAACTTTCCTTTTTAGGTAACTTTCCAAAAATAACAACTTTCCATATTTAGTAACTTTCTATTTTTAGCAGGTTTCCACAATTAGCAGGTTTAAATATTATAATTAGGTTAAGTCATTAATTATGGAAATAAGGTTTATTTTAGCAAGTATCAAAAGTCTAGGGTTAAATATGACAAGTTTTCATATTCTAGGGTTTTAAATGTAAATATACTAAGGTTAAAGGTTTAAAATGAAAATATCACAAGTTACTCATTTTAAATCATAAGTTATCCAGAATTACACTTTACTCTCTTTATATCATTATTTATACGAATCACCTTTAAGTTTTCAGAATTTACAAAATTAGTCCCCCTATTTTAATTAACTACTATTCGAATCCATAATTAGTTATTTTACCAAATAAACCTCTTACTTACAATTTTTACACATAGCACCCCCAGATTATATTTTTCACGTTTCACCCCTGATCCAAAACGACTTACAAAAATATCCCACAAGTTTAAATAATTACAAAACACCCCTTTTGATTTACAAAAACCCATCGGTAACACTTTTTTATTACAAAACCCTAACCCTAATTTATCCAATCATTATCAAATAATCAAAACATCATTACAAAACATTAATTAATCAGATCTAATCATAAAAACCCTAACCCCAAATCAATTCGATTAGGTTTTCTATTTTTCTCATTTTTCTTTAAATCCGATTACAAACAAAAACTCCACAAGGATGATTTAGACTTTAACAAATAAAATGACCATTTTTCCAGAGTTGTATGATGCATAAGGAACTCAGATAAAATATGTTCGAGACCCATAAAATTCGTATGAACATATTTGGGTTTTATTTGTGTTTTTAGCATTTATAATTAACACGATCACTTTTTACGTGCATGGTTTGATTTAGCCATTTTATATGAGTCTTATATGATGTAAATAACATAATAGAAAAATACCAGGTTAATTTTAGAACGAGTAGATGAGGCGTACGAATTTTGTACCTCTCGCTAAATCAAACCGACCAAAGAAAAACTCCCACGTTCGAACCAACGAATCCACGACCTCAAAACTATTTTTCCTAGCTTCCTTGGATGCAGAAGAACACCAGAAAAATACCCAAGAGCCTCCAAAAATTCGGATGAAGAAGAGAGGAATTTTGTGTGTGTTATTTAGGGTTTCGGTGCATAATAAAAGGAAGTAAATAAAACAAATGTGTGGAGGGGGGAAAAGAGCACAAATCACGGCCAAGATTAATGAGGAAATCACATTTCCTGATTTTGTAATTGTTTCCCTTTTTAATTTGATGATTATCCAATTTATATGATTTAATTTAGTTTAACAAAATAACAAATAATTATATATCTTATATTCGGTCCATATAAATGTTTTTATGTGTGACAATAATTTTTTTTTATGACATGTAAAATGTTAAAATGTAGTAACAAAATTACTTTGCTTCATATGTTGCTCATTTCCAAAGGTTTGAGATTTATTTGGTGTTTTATGTAGGTTTTACTTAAATTTTAAAGTTACAGGGGCAGTTTGGTCATTTTGCATGCTTTTAAATTTTGGGTTTTACATGCATTCATTAACATTCAATTACCATCCTTACACATTTTAAACATGTTTTATTATTCAACATTTTCATTATAATAATCACCGCTAATGGGGCACATTAGCCGTGATATAATAATTTCAGGAGAACACCTTAACCTCATACATACTCATCTCATTCTCTCTTACATTCTTAACTCATCACATTCTTATTTTCATACCTTAACTCATCTCATTTTAGTTATTTACGCACTTAAGCAATATCGTTCAATTTCTTCATTTACGTACCATCATACTTCAATCCCATTCTATACTTTCACTATTATTAAACATTTAACAATCAAAGTATCAAATGCAACAATTCCATTACCACACTCTATAACACACTTATCATCATTACACATTCACACTTAAGCATCACACACTTTAACTCATTAATAGCCCATCTCTAATACCACTTACCATTTCTATTCACATTCCATTACCGCTACTCTAACACACATTGATATAATCACAATACGATCACCGACACTAACCGAGGTGCACGACGATCTAAACACTTAAACACCTCAAGTCCTCCACGGACTTATACTCACATACACGTTAACACTATAAAACACATTCATCATTTATCAACTTAGATTCACATAACCTGTCACATAATTCGCTTCAAAACTTAAACATTTACTTTACCTCATTACCTACTCTTACATTCAATGCATCTAATAGTGGTTTAAGTCTACGAAACCTAAAGAGGAAACCTAATTCACTTAAACTGAAGCTCTGATACCAAGTTGTTACGCCCCGTGAATGCTTTGACCAAAAACTTTGACTTTTACGCGGAAACGACCTAACTTTGACCTTTATTCCTAAACTCTTTTGACCATTAGCAAAATCCTTAGACATATAGACCTTTAAACCATTTTTAAATGAAACTAGACTCAAATACTTTTATAATGACGGGTGGCACCCTAAAGTGCACTGTGACCTGTCATGTGCACTAAGGACCCCCAAAGTGCACTATAACCCCTATTGTGCATTAATGACCCCTAAAGTGCACTATAACACCTCTGGTACACTAAGGACCGCTAAAGTGCACTATAACACCTCCGGTGCACTGAGGACCCCTAAAGTGCAATATAATCCCTTTTATGCACTACTTTCTCAAAATGACGCATACGCCTTTAAACACAAAAATCGACACTTTAGACCTATATATAAACACATTTAATAAACATTGAACTAAAATATACCATATACATTGTTCCCCAAAATTCTCAACCCATTTGACCCAAAATGGGTTAAAATGGACCTTGTCCCAAATACCCCTTTTTCTGCATAACCCTTTTGTGCACTTTTGACCCATTTTTCGGAAAACGGCTTCTATAACATGACATAACACCAAAACTTTCAGAAATCATTAGGACATTATAAACATCAAATATATGTATAAACTTGGTCATAACGACCCGCGGAAACGTGCTTTAAAAAGTGACGGGTATTATGCCAAAATACCCGTTTTGACCCATTTACACTACAAACCACCTTCATCACTTCATTTGCCCACCAAACTTAACCAACATCATTAATATAACATAGTAAAATGTTTCCATAATCATTTGACCCGTTTACAACCCAAAATGGGTATAAACACACATTATGCCAAACACCCCTTTAACTTTGATCATGAATGCTTAAAGCATACTTTGACACAACGATTGACCACCGAATTAATAAGAGGACATTAAAATATAATTTGACACTTGACTACACTTTACAAACCATTGTAGGACTGACGGGGGTACACCATTGAAACGAGCTCGGAATACTATCCCTAGTAATGACAAATGCTTCTCTTCAAGTTATGAAGAGGAAGATCCCAATTAGAAGAGGAAGTTTCTAGTGGTGGAATTTGTTACTTATCACTTCTACTAACCTCCCTTTATATACTAGGGAGATACACTGTTAGTAGTTACAAGAGAACAGTGATAACTTAACTAGAAGTAAACAGGAAGTAAGGTACACGTGCACTTGTGTCGCTAGGGTTGCTTTACTATGCTGACACTTTTGTTCATGCAAGTTGTTTTCCTTGCTCTCGATGAGTTCTTATATTCCCAAGGGTTTTCCCGCTTTGCCTTATCTCAAGTTACTCCCGCCTAAGCGTGTCTGAGAACATCAGTCAGATCCAAGGATATACTTTGCAATGACGTTGAAGAATACTCTAAGTGTATCTGATCTGTGTAGCTGGTTCACCTGCATGGCTTAAGATGATAAGTCTATTTGAGAGCCCTAAATGCGTTTATTAGTCCTTTAAGTCTCTAATGGTTTGTCACTTCTTTGCCCTTTGTTAGCTGACTCCGTTATCAGGTTACAAAGTTTTTTTCATTCAGTTTGGACTTTGTCTTTTGCAAAGTCAGACTGTTTTGGCTAAGAAGATGTACAACATATCTGAGGTGTTATCCTCTGATATGTGAACACTCAGTGAGTCCCTTTGAACCACTATTCTTCCCTTCAGTGGCTTTTGACTCTAACTTCTCTGAGGTTCGCTCATAAGGTGTATACCTTTGAGTTGGATAGCTGATAATGATCCGTTGTACTGATCATTCAGTCAAGGGGTAAACTTTGCTCTTTGGTTTACATGTTGACTAAAGAGAGTTGGATCTCTGATGTGATCAGCTATCTTTAACTTAGGCTAATTTAATGTTTCAAATACTTGTGAGGGATAATTTGGTCAGAATTTTACTCGACAAATACTATGCTATTTTTAAGATCATTTCTCGCATTTTTGTTTGGGTGTATACTTTACGTCATAAATCTGACTTGTATGATAAATTTGTTCATTTTCGTGCATGTGTTAACAAACAATTCAATGTTGATATCAAAGCTTTGCAGTGTGACCACTGGGGTGAATTTGACAATCGTCGTTTTCATAACCTTTTTAACCAACATGGCATACAGTTTCATTTTTCTTGCCCCAAAAGGTCCCAACAAAATGAGAAATCGGAGCATATGCTTCGCACCATTAATAACCTTATATGTACGCTCCTCTTTCAAGCACACATTCCTCCCACCTATTGGGTAGAATTGCCGCGTAGCTCCTAAATGTTTTGCCCTCCACCACAATTAAAAATGAGATACCATACACTAAACTTTATAATATTAAGCCCACCTACCATCATCTACGAGTTTTTGGTTGCCTTCGTTACCCTAACATCCATGTTGCTCATAAGTTGCAACCACACTCCATGCCTTGTGATGCGTGGTTTTGCGACCTTACAACAGGTTTTACCTCTCGAGGGATCTCAAGAGGCTTACAACCCCACCAAGCAGTGTACCTGACCGATGTAGTATAGTGTAGTGGTAAGTACGGGGGATTGATCGTTCTCCACAGGGAATAGTGTTCGTTAGGTATGAAAAACTACTCTAATAGGTCTAAGGGTTGAGGAAGATTCTTTTTTGTGTTTTTATAATTTTATGAAAGCAAGTAAAATCTCGGTTTTGAAGGAGTGGGCGGAATTAGTTGCTAGTCAACTAACCCAAATAACTACAAATGCAAATAAAATAAATAACTGAAAATAAAATGTTGGTGAGAAACTTATGTGTAGAGAAATGTGTTTACTTAGATTTTCTTACTCCCTAACTATCTTTTACCGGTTGATTAGTGTGTATTAGTCGCGTGGATGACGGGTGTATTCCTTAATATCAATCGTGGGGTGGCGTACGTACTTCCCCAACTCTACAAGCTCCTACTTCACTCCTATGTCGAGCCGGCTAGGAAGCTCCTAACATGGGATCACTAGAATTCGCTTGTGCATTAAATACAACCATAAAAACCTTTAGTACGCATTTGGTTCATGTTTCTTAAGACGTTCAAGCAAGTTACCGAATAGGAAGTTAGCCAGTTTTCTTAAGCCTAACATAGATAAACAATCATCCAATACAACTAATAACACACTAATAACCAATAATCAATAGCTAGGTTTCATTAGATCTAAGCAAACACAAGATAAATCTAGCCTAACATGTTAAACAAAAGACAAGAACAAGATAAAATCAAACAACACATAGACATATTGAATGATTAATTGATAACTTATCTTTCAATGTAACATGGAAGATCTCAAGGCAAAAAGCCTTGAAAAAGATGCTAAAATCGTCTTAGGGTTTTCTCCCAAAAATTCCACACTAAGTCCTCCACCACTAATGACAAAGAATTGCAAAACTATATATAGATTTTTGGATCTGACGGCGTCACCTTATGGAGTGTGACGCCGTCACCTCGCCGCTTTTAGGGTTCCCGGATGACCTTCTTGACGCCGTCCCTCTTTAGCTCTCCAAAATCCGTTCTGGCTTATCAAGGCTTGACGCCGTCAGCTCGTGAACGTGACGCCGTCCCTCTTTGAATTAAGCCGTGACGCCCTTGATCAGGTTAAAGCGTGACGCCGTCAGAATTTACATGCAATTTTCACTGGCTTATCATGAGTAAATTTCACGTCCACCTTTTCTTGCCAAGCCATGACGCCGTCCAGAGTAAAATCTGACGCCGTCAAGGGTAACTTTTAGCCGATTTTTGAGACTTTGTCGTTTTCTTCACTTTAATGCTCCAAAAACGTCCAAAATGCCTCCTTTTCCAGATTTCTCCTCAAAAGTACCTAAAATGACAAAAGGAACGATTTAGGGCAATATTTGATCAAATAAATACGATTTAGGGCTTAAATGACCCCTTAAAAGCGGTACACTTTTCGCTTCATCACCTTGTATCTTTATTGGCTACCCCTCCAATCATCGAGGGTATAGCTGTCTTGATCTTGCATCTAATATGATCATTATATCTCGTCATGTCCTCTTTGACAAGGAGGTATTTCCTTTCGGATCTATGACACCTAATGAACAACCCTCGTATGATTTTTTGCTTCATAATTTATTACCTCCACCAAATAATACCATTATTTATCCTACTGTACCAAATTCGGATGTGCCTGAAACAAATCAACTTCTGACCTACCCATTGATCCAATCCATGTCACCTCCAGCCCAATAAGCCCATCAACAAATACACCAAATGCCTCATCCACCTCCACTGGTCTATTACCACACCCACCCAGTCCATTACCAATTCCAACCAGCCCATTATTAAACCATATCAGCTCAACATCAATTATTGAACAACAGAACATTGCTCCTCACCCACCTTCGGCCTAAACACATGCTCCCACCACCAACACTACCTTGATTCACCCTATGGTCATTCGTGCTAAAGCTGGCATTTCCAAACCACTTAAGCGTATGTCTCTTAATGTCACCACCATGTCTCCTTTCCCCAAGTCTGGTAGCCAATTGGCAAAAAGCTATGTTAGATAAGTATAATGCTCTAATTGTTAACGGTACGTGGGTTCTTGTTCCCCGTCCTTCTAATGTGAATATTGTGCGTTCTATATGGCTTTTTAGGCATAAGTTTCACGCAGATGGTACTCTTAGTAGGTATAAGGCTCGTCTGGTAGCCAATGGTTACAGTCAGTAGCAGGGCATTGATTATGATGAGACATTTAGTCCACTTGTCA
>CP139506.1:53974544-54045953 GCA_021014915.2 Artemisia tridentata subsp. tridentata
CCAGATTTTATTCTTCCATCTTTGCGTGCCCGTACTTAGGATTTCCGGAGATGGGTTTACTTGGTCAATGGGTTTGCAATACCACTTATATGCCTTTAGTAATTTGAGGTGCGATGTCCTCATGCCGGGCTTGTGAGGCCACTTACGCTTCCGGGTTTGAGGTCCGGGTTAATGCATGCATGCTATAGAAGTAATGTAAAAAATGACGCGTAAATTTTTAGAAAGTATTGCGGAGTTGATCAGACCCCGCCTATTATTTAAAGATGGAATAAACTTCTTCGGCCAGATTGAACCATGGCCGGATACAAAAGTTACAAAAGTTAGGAGTACTTACAAAGGATAGAGAACTTGGTTATGAACTCCCGCGGCCGGACTGAGCCGTGACCGGATACAAAAGATAGGAGTATTTAAACTTAATTACAAGTAGCATTTCTTAAGGTGCTGGATGTTCCAAGTCCGCGGTATGTCCCTACCATCTTGACTTCTGAGCGTATAAGCTCCTTTCCCCAAGGCTTCCGCGACTTCGTATGGGCCTTCCCATTTGGGACCCAGCTTGCCAGTGTGTTCCACAAGGCTTGCGTCATTGCTGCGGTAGACAAAATCTCCTGGCTTAAAGCTTGTGCCGCGGACTTTAGCATTGTAATACTTCTCCATTTGGGTTTTACTTTTTGCTTCCTGGATTGCCGCGACCTCTCTTCTCTCTTCAACTAAATCTAGATTTAGCTGTAGGTCTTCATCATTTGTGATTGGGTCAAACAAGGCGCATCTCAAAGATGGCATTCCGATCTCAACTGGAATGACAGCCTCCGTCCCATAGGTCAGGGAGAATGGGGTATCCCCATTGCTTGATTTGATCATAGTTCTGTGCGCCCATAGCACATGCGGAACTTCTTCCAGCCAGTCCCGGCTTCCTTGATCAATCCGTGCTTTGATTCCTTCGCCGAGGCTCCGGTTTGCTCTTTCTACAAGTCCATTTGCCTGGGGGTGCTTGACCGATGCAAATCGTTGTCTGATGTTGAGCTTGTCACACCAATCCTTAAAGGGGTTGTCCCGAAATTGCTTTGCGTTGTCCGCGACTATTTCTCCCGGAAGTCCGAACCTGCATACAATGTTATCCCATACAAACTTCTTAACCTGATTGCCAGTGATTGTGGCGAGGGCTTTGGCTTCTATCCATTTGGTAAAGTAATCTATTGCCACTATCAGGTATTTGATCCTTCCTGGGGCTTCTGGGAATGGGCCGCAGATGTCTATTCCCCATTTGTAGAATGGCCAGGGGGAGGTGATGGGATTTAACTTTTGTTGAGGGTTCCTGGGAACCGGTCGGTGTACCTGGCATTCCTGACATTTATCTATGATTTCCCTTGCGTCCTTGTGCATTGTAGGCCAGTAGTAGCCGGATCTGATTGCCTTGGCTACAATAGACCGCGGTCCAGAGTGCATGCTGCACGAGCCCTCATGGATTTCTCTGATTACGTAGTCCGCCTGTGCCGGACCTACGCAACGTAACCACGGTTCTAGAAAAGACTTGCGAAATAACACCCCGTTGATAACAGAGTATTGTCGTGCCTTGATTTTCAATTTTCTGGCTTCTTTTTGATTTGCCGGGAGTGCTTCGTCCTTTATGTAGGCTATGAGGGGGGTCATCCACGTCTCCTCTTCTTCCTCTACTACGGCCATTACTTCCTTTTCTTCTATGGATTTTACTTTCAATGTTTCGACAAGGACTTGTTTTGACAAATGAGCGAAACTGGTGGAGGCTATTTTGCTTAGAGCATCTGCCTGTTTGTTCTGGCTGCGCGGCACCTGTCTGATGGAGAACGTGCGGAAGCTTTGTATTAAGGCCTTAGCTTTTGCTAGGTACGAGGCCATACTCTCTTCCTTGGCTTCGTATGCCCCATTAATCTGGTTTGCGACCAGCCGGGAATCAACATTCGCGGATAAGTGTTGGACTCCCATTTGCTCAGCTATCCTTAAGCCTGCTATTAGTGCTTCATACTCCGCTTCATTGTTAGAGGTATCAAACTCAAATCTTAATGCATAAGTAAATTCCACACCTTCAGGGTTTGTGAGGATTAAACCTGCTCCGGACCCTTCTTGGCAAGATGATCCGTCCGTATATAAACTCCAAGGCTCGACATATGGACGTTCTTCCGCAGCTTCAACGGTTGCCGGAGTTCTTTCTTCTGGGATTTCCGCAATGAAGTCAGCTAGCACCTGTCCCCTTATTGATTTCCGCGGCCTGTAGTTGATGTCATGTTCTCCCAGTTCTATAGCCCACTTAGCCAATCTCCCGGTTTTTTCTGTTTTTGCGAGCATTTGTTTGATGGGCTGGTCCGTGATAACAACTATTGGATGCGCCTGGAAGTATCTCTTTAATCTTCTGGCTGCATGAATTAGCGCCAGAACCAATTTCTCCATTGGGTCATAATTTACTTCCGGGGGTTGTAATGTGCGGCTGATGAAGTAGATGGGTTGCTGGACCGGCCCTCTTTCCACCAGCAGGACTGCACTGATGGCTTCCTGTGCCGCGGATAAATACATAAGTAGTTCTTCCCGCGGTTGTGGAGCCGCCAGGGTGGGAAGGTTAGCTATATGGTTCTTCATTTCCTTGAATGCCTGCTCCGCTTCTGGTGTCCAATGAAAGTCACTCTTCTTGATGCATTTCTTTAATGTCTTGAAGAACGGCAGGGATTTTTCCGCTGATTTCGACAGGAAACGGTTGAGACTTGCCAACTTACCATTGAGGCTTTGCACTTCTTTGAGTGTGCGGGGAGAGGGCAACTGGGCGACCACCGCGGATTTATCCGGGCATGCCCCAATCCCGTTTTTGTTGATCAAATGTCCCAAAAACATTCCTTCTTCCGCTCCAAAGGTGCACTTCTTCGGGTTCAGCTTCATGTTGATTTTCCTCAACGTTTTGAAGGTTTCCTCTATATCTCTTAACATCTCCATCTCCGAATGGCTTTTGATTACCAAATCGTCTACATATACTTCTAGATTTCTTCCAATCTGCTTCTTGAAAGCCTTATCCACCAATCGTTGATAGGTAGCTCCTGCATTCTTTAATCCGAAAGGCATTTTTTTATAACAAAATATACCTTGGTTTGTGTGAAAGGCAGTCTTTTCCTCGTCTTCCGCGGCCATTTGAATTTGGTGATACCCTTTGTATGCGTCTAGGAAGCATTTGAAGGTGTAGCCGCAGAGGGATTCGACTTTGTGGTCGATCTCCGGTAGGGGGTAGCAGTCTTTTGGGCATGCCTTGTTCAAGTCTTTGAAATCCACACACATTCTCCAAGTTCCATCACTTTTTTTGACCAAGACCGGATTTGACACCCAGTCGTGATAGTGGACCTCTCGCATTATGTCCGCCTCTACCAACTTTGCCACATCTTCATTGATGGCCTTGTTTCTTTCGGGAGCTTGTCCGCGCTTCTTTTGTCGTATTGGCGCGTATCCTTCCCTAATATTGAGTCTATGCTCCGCTGCGTTCCGCGGCACGCCCGTCATATCCGACGGTTGCCAAGCGAAAATATCCAGGTTGTTCCTCAGCAAATCACATAGACCTTTCTTCCCTTGATTTGTCAAACTTCCCCCTAGCGTGACTGTTTGGTCCGCAAACTCGGGATGTATAGCAACTTTTATGCCGTCCTTGACTGGAACTTCTTCAAAATTTTGCTGCGATGACGATTCTGCTATCGTCCGGCATTCTATGGGCACTATTTTGTCACTATGTATGGTGACCACTCCTCCTTTCGTGGGGAATTTAATCATACCGTGGGCCGTGGAGGGAATGAGCTTGAGCTGTCTTATCCCCGGTCGGCCTATTATACCGTTGTATTGGGAGGGCGATCTGACAACCATGAAGTTCATCCAAGCACTTGAGGAGTTCTCTTCATCTGCCAAGGTTACTTCCAGTAAAATTTGCCCTAAAGGCCACGACAACTCTCCACTGAATCCAAGCAGGGGGGTCGCGGCAGGGATCATTCTTTTCTTGACTTCTGAACTCAAACGATTGAAACAATGTTCATACAAGACCTCTGAGGCGCTTCCATTATCCACATACATTCGGTGTACATGATGTCCGCCTACTTCTGCCTTTATCACCAGCGGATGATCATCCCAATCATCCTCCTGTATAGGAGGGAAAGATATTTCCATATTGGGGTAGGCGTTAGAGGTTGTTTTCTGCTTCACATTCCGCGGCCAGGCTTGTATCATGAATATGGCTGGGGCTTTATCTTTAGCCGCAGTTTCCTTCTTTCCTCCCTTGGAGGTTCCGCCCTTTTGGGCCCCGTTCTTGATCTCTTTTACCAGATGCGCCAACTGTCCTGATCTCACTGCTTCCTCAATTTGTCTCTTCAATTGAAAACATTCGTCAGTGTGGTGGCCTTTTTCTTTGTGAAAATCACAGTATTTATCTTTGTTTCTAAACTCGGCCGGACTTGACATTGGCGGTGGGGCCGTGAACTTGACTGAATCCATTGCCAGAATTTCTTTAGGTGTCTTTGTGAGGGGCGTGAATCTATCACTCCGCCTTCGATCTGCCCTAGAGCGTTGTTTGAATTCTGTCTTTCTGTCAAAAGGTTGAGTATTGGTTGTCCGGGATCCTCCTTCGCCGGACTTCCATGTAGAACGGTCATGTTTTTTCTTAGATATGTTTGCCGCGGCAGTTTCTCCTCGAACGAAGGCAGTGGTGATCTTCCACATCTCGTCCATGGTTTTTGGAATTCTGTCATTAAGCCTCTTGATCAACTCCGGGTTGTTAATACCGTGCATGAACCCTGAGACTCTCATGCATTCCGGGGCGCCCTTCACTTGCATGCTCTCTGCCTTGAAACGATCAACGAATGCCGGGGTTGTTTCCCCTTCTCTTTGTTTGATATGATGGAGTTCCACCGGGTCCTTGGTATACTTCTTTTGTTGGAGAAAATAAGACAGGAAGTACCTCTTGAGGTCCTCAAAGTTATCAATGCTTTCCGCCGGCAAGTCGTCAAACCACATTCGAGCGTGACCCATGAGAGTGGAGTTAAACATATGACACCATGTGGGCATGGCCCATCTCTCTACCTTTGCCGCGGTGCAGAAGCTTTTCATGTGGTCCTCTGGATCTCCGGTCCCATCATAAGTCTTGACATTATTAGGCATTCTGGTTCTTTTTGGAAACTTGAAACCCCGAATCCTTAATGTGAACGGGTTAGCGTCTTCAACGTCGTAGGGATGATAAAGATCATCCTCTTCCCCTTTGCTCTTTCCAGCCCTTGCCCCCCAGTATTCTCCTGCACTGTCCTTGCTTTCTAAAGGTGTTTGCTTCCGAGGTCGTTCGTGACTTGAGTATGCGGACCTGCTTCTGGTTCTGTGTTCCCTAGTACGAGGAACGCGGCTAAGGGTGGGGCTGGGTGACCTTTTCCTGCTGCTTTCTGGGTATCTTTCTTCGTGAGGACGCCTCTCTTGTCTGTAACGCTCTGCTTCAGTCCTGCGCTCTCTTCTGGCACGGCTTTTTGTTTTAAGCCTAGAGAACACGTCCGCCTTTTTCTCTCCTAGGCGTGACTTAACATCCCCCCTCCTTTCTCCCACGCGGGTGAAAACAGTGGATCGGGGGTATTCCATTTCTTGGTTACCGCCCCTAGGTTCCTTGCTGAGCCTAGAGAAAACGCTTCTGGAGTAAGAGCTTTCAGAGGGCCCTGATCTGTAACTAGGGCTGGATTTGCGCCTCTTTTCACTCTTTCGTTCCCATGGGGACCTTGACTGGGAGTTTCTGGATAGTCCTTGCGGGGAAAGGTCTTCCCGCGACTCATCCTCGAACTCAAGGCGGGTCCTTACTTGATTTAGCTTTTCCGCGTGAACCTTTTCGGACATTAGTGGCAACAATCGGTCGTAGTGCTGATCGCAAAACTTCCTGATTGCTTCATCCGGAAGGGATTCCGCATGGAGTTCCTTCTCCTTATTTTTTCCCGTATCACGAGTGTTACGCACGGTGGAAGGTTCCTGAGAAGGAGAAGGATTGTTTCCTTGATTGCTCATGGTAGATTTTTTCTTCCTTTTGAAACGCAGTTTGTGTAACTGGTCCCACGGATGGCGCCAAATGTTAGTACAAATCTTCGACACCCTCCCCAACCTAGGATAGACTAGCTCTTGGAGGAAAGATCTTGCACCTATTACTTCTTGTTTACTGCTAAGATAAGAGTAACACCGTTAGTCTTACCGCGGAAGGGGGTTTCCGCGGTTGGCCTCCGGTGTGAGAGTAAGTATATTTATTGAGAGAGATAATTTAAGTGCGGATTAGGTGTAGTAAATGCAGTTAGGTGTGGTAATAAATGAGATGGGAGTATTTATACTACCCATATACTTACTGTAGCTACCTCGAAACTCTGCACATTAATTACTGAGTAGGTAATTGTCAGAGCAGCGCATGGCTGCGCCATACCTTGGTAGGTAAATGTCAGACCAAGTGGAAGACACAATCCCACAAGATCTGGCTTTAGCCGGTCGCGGCAGGATAGCTGTCGACATCGGATTAGATCCCCGGACTTGAGAGGCCGGGGATGATCTTGTCCGGATTGCGGGATTAGAATATGCCGTGGTATAGGACGTTAGTCATGCCCGGCCCAATGTGCTAGGGTCCGGGGATACTATACACGATCATGTATCGACAGATATCTTATCAGATTTTAATTACCTGAATTTCATATTCATATGAAAGTAAAAAGTTAAATTTCAAACAACCCATAAAACAAAATTTATTATTTATAAAAAATGAAGACGAATTACAATCATAGAAAGGGAAAAGTGACTTACAATTAATAAGAAGTCCTCATATGTGTGGTGATCCTCAAACTTTATGCATCAACTTTGAAAACTACTCATCATAGTTCTAGCATGTGAGTACCGGATAGATATGTAGCCAAAGACAACTTGCCGATAGATACAAGTTTTGTTTTCTTCTAAATCGTGAATGCATAAAAATGAAAAACATGAGTGATAGGACTAGAATTCAGTTAAGATCATATGGTGCTTGACGTTTATAAACAATTCGAGTTTATGATAAATTATTGCTTAAAGAATTGTAAATAATGCGTTTATGTACACCCTATAAAAGCTCTCTGTATGTGTGTGTGTGTGTTGGCTTTAAGAAAAATACGTAGTAACTAAAAAGTGGACAACCTAAAACTAAGAATGTTTCGGCAAATCATCCTTGGCTGCATTACGTATACCTTGTATTCACATGCAAGAACTTGGATGAATGTACTTTGTTTCTAATCGTGAAATGATGATCAAGAAGACCACGATAATGTTGATTATCATGGTATTAAAGAATATGGAAATACTTTCCAATGTTGGAAAGATGAAGTTTAATAAGAAGTGAGAAATGTGGGACTTGATTTCTAATTGTGGAAATGGCCTTTTTCTTTGGACCTTGGGGTAGGATAAACATGTCGATAATGATAGTCATATATAAACATGTCGATAATGATAGTCATATATATAAACATATAGATAGGTAGTGGCGTAGTGCATATGTATGTAAAATGTTATGGTGGTAGTTAGGGGTGTCAAAAAAGTCGACCCGACCCAAACTCGACACAAACCTGATTAAGTTTATTCGGGTCGAGTTACTCAGGTCAATAAGTTACTCGGGTTGAAATTTGAGTCCACCCGAGTAACCCGAATACTAAGTAAGGTCGGGTATCGGGTTGAAAGTGTTTCACTAACTCCGGTTCGGGTCGACCCAATTGACCCAAATAAAGGATTTCATAAAAATTTTAATATAATTTATATAAATTACCTATTTAAACTATTAAAAATAGGCAATTTTGTTACTATTTTGCTTATATTCGGGTTGACCCGAACCCAAATGGACCCGACCGAGTAGACCCAACTCGAATTGACCCGAACCTGACTAACACAAATTCAAATAAGGTTGGGTTCGGGTATGTTATTTTTAGCCTTGACTTAACTTTGATCCAATCCGAATTAACCTAAACCCGACCAACCCAAAATGAACACGGCTAAAATTATTATTAACAGAAATATAAATATCAAAATGAACACGGCCCTACCGGTGACGCTGAGATGAAATTAAATACACGATATTGTATATATAGCAACGACATATATTTAAATAACATCAAACTCAATGTCATTTAAACAAAGTCAAATCTTTCATTCAACAAAAATCGATACAAAATATTAATCGATATTAATACATAATTAAAAAATTATCTACAAACTTACATGTACACAAGTATTATAACTCTGTAACTATATAAGATTTTAAATAATTTTATAGACCAATTTTATTTAACAACTCTGTTTATACACGGGTTAAAAACTACTATAGTAATTAGTGAAGCACTTTAATATAAACATTGTTTCAAACAAGGCTGTTAAGATCGAGATCCTACTATGAATTATTTTTGTTTTTGCTAGATCAGAATCGTAAGATCGGATCGAGATCGGGTGTTCCTACTTAAATGTTTAAAAGTCTTATTTGTCTAATAATTCGTATTCAAAGCCGATTGTATCACAAATTAATGAAGAAAGAAAGTTAGGAAAGTTATAATAATATGAAAATGCAACGCGTAATGCTTTAAATACTAAAAAATCTAATTAGTGATTAAGAACGTTGAATCTTTTAATCTAAAAATCTATATATTTTACTCTAATAAATATTTATAATATTCCAAGCTTGCTTTATTCTTTTACTTAAACAAAATTCATTCATCTATAGTTTATTAGTTAGTTAATTTAAGGGAAGCATGATCAAATCGGATCTAGATTTTACGATCCTATGGTAAGATCGAGATCCTATTTAATATCTTATGCCTTTAAGATCTTACGAAGGATTGACTCGTTTTTGTTTAACGGGATCGTAAAATCGAAGGATCTTAAGAGCTAGATCGAAATCTTAACAGCTATAGTTTTAAATACTCAAGATAAGCACATTTAGACGTGGAGAAGGAAGAGCACCTCATAGTAAACTTTAGATAATATAATAGGTTAGTCGATCCAAAAGCCTATTTGTGAACTTCATCTATTAGGGTTTTTTTATATATCTCATCTAACCTCTGTATATCATGGTTCAATAATAGTAAACATAAAGTAAATCATTGATAAAGTAAAGTGTAGCGTTGCAAAAA
Organism: Artemisia tridentata subsp. tridentata; assembly: GCA_021014915.2. Taxonomy (NCBI): domain Eukaryota; kingdom Viridiplantae; phylum Streptophyta; class Magnoliopsida; order Asterales; family Asteraceae; genus Artemisia; species Artemisia tridentata. The sequence goes on from CP139506.1 coordinate 53,983,685, forward strand.
TGGTGGAATACTTAAGTTACATTACCCCTCTTGCCATAACGATGCTACATATATCTCAAGCGGAACAAACCAACTTTTTGGCATTCTACTCGGTGCTATATGATGTCGTTGTCCAAACCACCATTTGGGTCCTTTTGATGTTTAAAAGCGACTCCACCTTTACATCCAAGAAGGTAACAAAGCGTCTTGTTCTTAATGATGTAAAACCCTAGCCTTCACGTATACTTGGATCTCCGATATATCTAGGTTGAGTGGTTTACGTACGAACCGTATAACTAACACTCGAACAAAAGCACCTTACAAGAAGTTCACAGTTCTAACAACTTGCTACCGTATGAGACAGGTTGTTGCATGTTATATACACAGTACACACCAAAACACACGCATCAAAGGTTTTAAATACAAAAATAGTCAGATTTTAATTACCTGTCATCACGACATATACTGATTCGTTTGAGTGGCCAAATTTACTACTCCCTCCGTCTCATATTAAATGTCCAGTTTTGACTTTTAAAGTCTTTTTTTTTTTTTTTAACTTTGACCTTAAATATTTTTTGTTTGTATTATATTATATTTGATGAAAATTATATCAATAAAAATATATTTAAAAGTCAACCCATTCATATATTTTGCATCAAGTATTATATAACACAAGCAAAAATATTTAAGATCAAAATTGAGAAAAAAAGACTTTAAAATGTCAAACTGGATATTTAATATGGGACGGGGGAGTATATAAATAGAAACATGTATCGACAAATATCTTATCAGATTTTAATTACCTGAATTTCATATTCATATGAAAGTAAAAAGTTAAATTTCAAACAACCCATGAAACAAAATTTATTATTTATAAAAAATGAAGACGAATTACAATCTTAGAAAGGGAAAAGTGGCTTACAATTAATAAGAAGTCCTCATATGTGTGCTGATCCACAAACTTTATGCATCAACTTTGAAAACTACTCATCATAGTTCTAGCATGTGAGTACCGGATAGATATGTAGCCAAAGACAACTTGCCGATAGATAAAAGTTATGTTTTCTTCTAAATCGTGAATGCATAAAAATGAAAAACATGAGTGATAGGACTAGAATTCATTTAAGATCATATGGTGCTTGACGTTTATAAACAATTCGAGTTTATGATAAATTATTGCTTAAAGAATTATAAATAATGCGTTTATGTACACCCTATAAAAGTTCTCTGTATGTGTGTGTGTGTGTTGGCTTTAAGAAAAAAACGTAGTAACTAAAAAGTGGACAACCTAAAACTAAGAATGTTTCGGCAAATCATCCTTGGCTGCATTACGTATACCTTGTCTTCACATGCAAGAACTTGGATGAATGTACTTTGTTTCTAATCGTGAAATGATGATCAAGAAAACCACGATAATGTTGATGATCATAGTATTAAAGAATATGGAAATACTTTCCAATGTTGGAAAGATGAAGTTTAATAAGAAGTGAGAAATGTGGGACTTGATTTCTATATGTGGAAATGGCCTTTTTCTTTGGACCTTGGGGTAGGAAAAACTTGTCGATAATGATCTTCATATATATAAACATATAGATAGGTAGTGCCGTAGTGCATATGTATGTAAAATGTTATGGTGGTAGTTAGGGGTGTCAAAAAAGTCGACCCGACCCGAACTCGACACAAACCTGATTAAGTTTATTCTGGTCGAGTTATTCAGGTCAATAGGTTACTCGGGTTGAAATTCGGGTCCACCCGAGTAACCCGAATACTAAGTAAGGTCGGGTATTGGGTTGAAAATGTTTCACTAACTCCGGTTCGGGTCGACCCAATTGACCCAAATAAAGGTTTTTATAATTTTTTTAATATAATTTATATAAATTACCTATTTAAACTAATACAAAAAGGCAATTTTGTTACTATTTTACTTATATTCGGGTTGACCCGAACTCGAATGGATCCGACCAAGTAGACCCAACTCGAATTGACCCGAACCTTACTAACACAAATTCAAATAAGGTTGAGTTCGGGTATGTTATTTTTAGCCTTGACTTAACTTTGATCCGATTGACAGCGCTACTGTTAGTGATGGTAGCAATATAATATAAGATTATACAAGCATGAGGGGCATAACATGTGAAGGGTCCCATGGTATATTGCAAGTTGAATGAGGTCCATTTATGTTGTTCCCGATCCAGTTGATGGGTTTGTTTCAATCTTCAAGATCTTATCACTTGTTTGTAATTTCAAAAAACATTTGGATAACATGCTTTTGTTGGTGTTTGCTTTGTGGTGCGTGTATCATTTCAATATGAAATACAAAGTAGCACTTTTTAAAGTAAAAAAGTTGATTGATAGATTTTGAAAATCTAATAATCTTAGCAAATACAAAGCCCCTTACATAATGAGTTTCGCGATGAATAATAACAATGAACTTTAAGGCTCACCGACAACAAAAGCTTTCAAATTACACACAAACGCACTAAGGCTTTATGTCTAGTCATCTAATCATTTTGATCTTAATGTTTGTCATTTATAAACATTATATTGTTATAGTTTTTAACAGTTGGAATTTTGTAAGTTTTTGATGGCACATTGTTTTCATATCAACTCATATTTTCCAACCCTCATTGTTTGTACAAAATTTAGGGGTATAGTTTAAGACGAGCCGGAGTTACAAGAAACGTAGGTATCGGGAACGCGAACCTTTGGACTAAGTGATAATGTTTGTGATCTCCTGCTAAAAAAAGAAAACAGTCGGTCTCACCGTGGGAAGAGGATCCCACGATCAGCCTCGGGCATGAGCGTAAGTTTCTAGAGAGAGAGTGAGAGAAAGAGAGTAATTGTGTGTGTGTGTGTGTTCTTAGCTAGAAGATCTTGCCCTTGGTGGCATTTCACCATTGTATTTATAGGTAATTGATTGGCGTATTCTGGGGATCATGAGGTGCGACACATCCTATTAACCGATGAGTTATAGGATGTTTACCTTGAAGTCATACCCCTTTGACTTACTTTATGTCTTGTCAGTCGTGCCATGGGATTTGGGAATGCTGCCCTTTATTGACGAGTTGCTGCCTTTCCCTATTAGCAGACATATGTTCGCTCCTCCAAACCATGTTAAATTCCTTACTTCTTTTGGCTGAATGGTGGACTTCTCTAGGTTTTGAATTTGCTAAGTCCCAAGGCCAGTCCGTACTTCATCGATGATACCCTTTCGCTGATTCTACCAAACTCCAACCGTTTGGAGATGTAGTTTCGTTGTGGCTATCCAGACATATCGGACTTGTTCCCCATTCTTGTTGTGGAATCCATACTTCTTTCCAGTCCGGGATATTATTTGTGATCATCCTAGACAGTGGCCCATTTATGGATATCCGGACATATCTAGTCGCATCTTCTTATTTTGTGCAGGATCCGGACTCTTTCAGCTCGGGGATTACACTATACGTAATCACTCATGTAAAATGCAAAATCCTACAATTATAATGCAAAAATATTAACAATATCATACGATGATCGAAAGACATATTCACATATTCATTATACAAAATCATAAACTGTGTGTAAAACACTAGATCAATCTTTATCACACACTTAATATGTATATATCATGTATATAAAATGTATGTCGAATGTATATAGAGAAGAATGAGAAGAACACTACAAAGAACACACACACTCCCACCTAGCAATCTCTAAGGCCCTCTTACTTATGAGGTGGGAAGTGAGTATTTATAGATACAAATGGGACGCCCTAGTGGGCTTTATGGTGGGCTTCGTGGGCTTTGGTGAATGTATTGGGTTACATACTAACTTAAACTCCAACATGTTAGCTTAAACTAAAAACCCACTCGCCTAGACTATTACTAAACATTAACATACGACACAAAGTTTTATCTATACAAATGACCATCACTTTTCAATGCTAACAATCTCCCCCTAAGGGATGGTCATTCAAATGATGCTCTCAGTGATTTAGGTCTTTTGTCTTCGTTGTCTTGAGCTTTGTGTTTCGTTGTAGAATAGTCTTAGTTCTTCATTCCTTCATGCTAAGTGATCTTCAAAGTGATCGTCTTTTGGTCGTTCTTGCCTTGATTAATGTCTTTTTGGATTTATAGCGTCGTATCCTCCAACATACTCATACCCTTCTTGAAATTCATACTTATGTCATCCTCATTTTGATACATAAACTTGTTCTTGACATCTTGATTAGCTTCTTGACTTTTTCTTTACACTTTGTCTTTAACTTGATCTTTTTGTCTTGAACTTTTTCACTTCAAGCTTCGTTGAGGATGATCTTCATAAGTATGAGTATGAGGAGAGGTAGATGTTTGAGCTATATAATGATGGAGAATGGACTTTCTTCAGTACCTGCATAAAACAATTACCAATAAATCATCCATCGCTTACAGGTTCGGACTTCGAGATCGTTAACAGCATGGTGTGAAAACTTTCTCTGATCCTTACCAAGGCCATTCTGAACCGGATGCCCTCGAAAGAGCTGACACAGATACACCGAAGTGTATCAACAATTCAGTGAGCCGCTAAAGTATACCAGAGTATCACTTCACGACTGTAGACCGTTTGAAGCACATAACTATCATGATATAAGGTAAGATCCTTAGATCTCTTTTGGACTCTTATACACCTTGTATCCTTTTATGGTGAACACATGTGTATTATATTGAATGTGTTCCTAAGAGATTTTTGATGAATCTCATGGCTCTAGACTCGATAATGTGCATTTTGGTTTTACTAGTCGGAGGCATGGAGCAGAGTGCCACCTTTTCAATATCAACACATCTCGGAGTGAGAGGCCGATAGATTATGCAGGGTTCTCCGTGAGAAATGAAACAAATATCTTTTAAGAGATATCTGAGTGGCTAGGAGGGGTTTGTGCAGCGCGTCACTAGGTCCATGACGTCTTGTCTTCAATATCAGTATCAATTTAGTGATAACTGATAGCAGATGTATTGACCCGGTTTCTGCCCTAAGTTTTCATGGAGGGCTATTTCTTTTCACCCTTTCATTAAACTTTTCTTTTTCATTCTTCAACCCCTTCTTTCCCTTTCTCATATACTCCTTTTTTCAATCTTTCCTAAGGACTTCTAATTCTAATCTATTGGAATTGTCCTTGGGTAGATCCCTCCGGCTCTGGCGGATCATAGGAATAAACCTAAACATAATCACCTTATTACTCCATGATTATCCTAGATTCATTGATCACATACCATAAAACTTTTTTATGAAAATCTCTCAAAGTGTTTATGAATAAAACACATTTTAGATAACACTTCGAGAGTTTTGCATTTTCTGAAATACTCCCCCTTCACATGTGCTCATGCATTTTAAGATAAGATTGCACATGTTGGGTAGAGTTCGCACATTTGAAATGATTGATTTTCAGTTGATATGACCTTTGCGAGACACGTTTACATCACTAGATAGACTAGCTTGAAATTATTACCCGTCCCGGTCATATCAAAAGATAATCTCTCGAATTGGTACATTCTACTCAGACAAGTCCTTTGCGAGACATGTTTACATCACTGGATAAACCAGCTTGAAATTATTACCCGTCCCGGACAAGTCTTTTCGATTACTGACATTTTATTTTTCGTCAATTCGAGGGTTCAGATCTGAGTCGAGCTCTTTTTGAGATTCAATCAACGATCTTTAAACATTTTGATCACATTTTAATCACGTCTTCTCCCCCTCAAAAATAGCATGTAGTGATATTTTTGATATCAACTGATTAAATGAAAGCTTTTTGGAGAGATAGACGGATTTGAGCATGAAATTGGAACATTTTTTGTTTTTCATTTTTATACTCCCCCTTAAATAAAGCATGTTTTATCGGGTTTGGAGGGAGTTATCTTGAGCACAGAATTTTGAGAAAGATTTTGAAAAATCTTGATCATGTGCTCAAGAATTCTTTATTTTTTCATTAAAAACACGAGTCCTGATCTGATATAATCAGAAGTCATCATTTAAGTGCGGGTTTCGTACTGAAGTATACGAAAGCCATAGTGAAGAAATTTTTTGAGAAACGACATGTTTTAGAAAACATTTAAATGAACTCTCGCTCAAGCATCTATACATGTCCGTATCATTGTTGAATGACATTTCTAGATACGTACAGAATATCGATTATACGAGAGACATGTCGTGAGAAGAATATTTTCGGCTTTTATATTTTATATTGTTTTTGTATTTTTGAAAATTTTCTATTTTTATATTTTGCTTTTGTTGGTTTTTCAAATTTTGTATTTTGTTTTTGTTGGTTTTTCAAATTTTGTATTTTGTTTTTTCAAAAATATTTACAGCGAAGCTATTTTGAAATGATTTTCAAGAAGATTCGAGACTCCTCGGGAGTTAGGCTTCGCATGCCAATTCGTCGAACTAAATTGTCAAACCTTTCTTTTGGAAGGGCTTTAGTAAATAGATCGGCGAGTTGGTATTCAGTCTTTACGAAAAATAATTCAACAGTACCCTCTTCTACGTTTTCCTTTATGAAGTGATAGCGGACTCTAATATGCTTGGTCTTCAAGTGTTGTATTGGATTGCACGAGATGGCTATGGCACTTTTCGAATCACAATACAAAGGTATGCGGTCGAAAGTAAAGCCATAATATGTGAGTTGTGTCCTCATCCGTAGAACTTAGGCACAACACGCAGATAGAGACACATACTCGGCCTCTGCGGTTGATAATGTAGTACAATCTTGCTTTTGTGACGACCAGCCTACTAGCTTTTCACCCAAAAATTGTGCTCCACCAGATGTACTTTTTGTTGTAACTTGGCAACCTGCATGGTCCGCATCTGAAAATGCCATTAATTTAAAATCGGAATCCTTCGGATACCAAAGTCCCATGTTAATGGTTCTTCGTAGGTACCAAAAGATCCGTTTGACCTCTTGGAGGTGAAGTTCGGTAGGCCTTGCCTGAAACCGTGCTAATAAGCAAACAGCAAAATGAATATCGGGTCGACTAGCAGTAAGATACACGAGAGAACCAATCATGCTCCGATATTTCTTCGGATCCATGGGTTTCCCAAATAAATCAGCACCTATTTTTGGTGAAGTGACCATTGGAGTACCAACATAGTCACAATTTTTCATACCATGTTTTTTCAAAATCTCAATTGTATATTTAACTTGATTTATAAAAATACCACGAGGGGATTGATGTATTTGTAAACCAAGAAAGAATTTTAGTTCCCCCATCATGGACATTTCAAATTTGCTTTTCATGAGATTTTCAAAATGTTTTGAATGTTTCGGATTAGTTGATCCAAAGATAATGTCGTCCACGTAAATCTGAACAATCAAAATGTCATCTTTGAATTTTCTTGTAAACAAGGTGGGATCAATTGTTCCTTTGGTGAAATTTTTTTGGATCAGGAAAGATGATAGTTCGTCATACCACGCCCTTGGAGCTTGTTTTAAACCATAAATGGCTTTCTTTAGCTTGTAGACATAGTCTGGATGATCTTTGTCAACGAATCTGTCTAGCTGACTCACATACACTTCTTCTTTTAGAGTTTCATTCAAGAAAGCCATCTTGATATCCATCTGATAGACTGTGATGTTTTTGTGAGCTGCATAGGCTAAGAAATTCCTGACTGCCTCAAGTCTTGCCACTGGCGCGAATGACTCTTCAAAATCTATCCCTTCTTCCTGTCTGAATCCTTTAGCCACTAGACGAGCTTTGTTGCGAATGACAGTCATTTCTTCATCCTTCTTGTTTTTCCATAACCACTTTAGATCAATGACAAGTTTGTCAATTGGTCTTGGAACTAATTCCCAAGTGTCATGTAACTGGTATTGGAGAAGTTCTTCCTGCATCACTTCAATCCATGCATTATCTGCCATCGCCTCCCGAATGTTCTTTGGCTCTTTTAAACTGACTGAGCAGACGTAGATGCACATGTCGGGGTCGGTGGCGAGTTGTTTTCTCGTCTGAACTGGCCTTGAAGGTTCACCAATTACTTGTTCTATTGGATGGTCTTTAGTCCATTGTAACGTAGAAGGGTACCTTGGATTTGACGAATGCGTGTTAGATGATTCATGTAACCGTGAAGATGATTCAACAGAATCCATTGCAAATGGGTTTTCGAATACTTCTTCTTCTAACACAGCATCGTTTTGGTTTGGTTCTTCTTGAAAAGTTGTATTTTGGTTTTGCTCATCAACTCTTGGTAGGACAATTTCAATTACTGGAGTTGCTGGAGTAGATGTTGATGACATGGAGGGAGTTGGTGCGTCAGCTTCGATTGTTGTTGATGCATCTTGTGGTGGTGGTAGTGGTTGATGTTGTTGAGCGAGTGCATCGGAATGATGTTGGGATGCCTTCGTCGAAGTGCCACCATAGTACTCATCAAACATAAACTCAAAGAAATTTTCCAGTTCTTGAGTTATAGGTTTTTCAGTGTTAGTTGACTGAGCTCCTTGGGGTACGAGTCCTGAACTAATATGTCCAGAAGTCTGTGTGTTTGGTGTGGGTCCTAATCTGTTATGATTAGAAGCCATCGGGTTAAGCGCGGGTTCTAGAGCGAGTCTCTCAGAAGCCATCTGTGAAATCTCGTCAAACTTCACTGATGAAGCGAAAAGTGTACCGCTTTTAAGGGGTCATTTAAGCCCTAAATCGTATTTATTTGATCAAATATTACCCTAAATCGTTCCTTTTGTCATTTTAGGTACTTTTGAGAAGAAATCTGGAAAAGGAGGCATTTTGGACGTTTTTGGAGCATAAAAGTGAAGAAAACGACAAAGTCTCAAAATCATGCTGGAAGTTACCTTTGACGGCGTCAGGATTATGCCTGGACGGCGTCATGGCTTGGCAAAAGTGGTGGATGTGAAATTTACTCATGATAAGCCAGTGAAAATTGCATGGGAATTCTGACGGCGTCACCCTTTAATTTGATCAAGGTCGTCACGTTATAATTCAAAGAGGGACGGCGTCACGTTCATAGTCTGAGGACGTCAAGCCTTGATAGGCCAGAACGGATTTTGGAGAGCTAAAGAGGGACGGCGTCAAGAAGGTCATCCGGGAACCCTAAAAGCGGCGAGGTGACGGCGTCACACTCCATAACGTGACGCCGTCAGATCTAAAAATCTATATATAGTTTTGCAATTCTTTGTCATTAGTGTGGAACTTATTGGGGAACTTTGTGTGTGAAAACCCTAGGACGAATTTGGCAGCTCTTTCAAGGCTTTTTGCCTTGAGATCTTCCATGTTACATTGAAGATAAGTTATCAATTAATCATTCAATATGTCTATGTGTTGTTTGATTCTATCTTATTCTTGTCTTTTGTTTAACATGTTAGGCTAGATTTATCTTGTGTTTGCTTAGATTTAATGAAACCTAGCTATTGATTGTTGGTTATTAGTGTGTTGTTAGTTGTATTGGATGATTGTTCATCTATGTTAGGCTTAAGAAAACTGGCTAACTTCCTATTCGGTAACTTGCTTGAACGTCTTAAGAAACATGAACCAATGCGTACTAAAGGTTTTTATGGTTGTATTTAATGCACAAGCGAATTCTAGTGATCCCATGTTAGGAGCTTCCTAGCCGGCTCGACATAGGAGTGAAGTAGGAGCTTGTAGAGTTGGGGAAGTACGTACGCCACCTCACGAATGGTATTAAGGAATACACCCGTCATCCACGCAACTAATACACACTAATCAACCGGTAAAAGATAGTTAGGGAGTAAGGAAATCTAAGTAAACACATTTCCCTTCACATAAGTTTTCACCAACTTTTCATTTTCGTTATTTTATTTAATTTGCATTCGTAGAAATTTGGGTTAGTTGACTAGCAACTAATTCCGCCCACTCTTTCAAACCCGAGATTTTACTTGCTTTCCAAAAAAAATTATAAAAACATAAAAAGAATCTTCTCTCACCCTTAGACCTATTAGAGTAGTTTTTCATACCTAACGAACACTATTCCCTGTGGAGAACGATCAATCCCCCGTACTTACCACTACACTATACTACATCGGTCAGGTACACTGCCTGGTGGGGTTGTAAGCCTCTTGAGATCCCTCGAGAGGTAAAACCTGTTGTAAGGTTGCAAAACCACGCATCAAGTTTTTGGCGCCGCAGCCCGGGGAGTAGTTATTGCTTAGGTTGAAATTTTATTTTTATTAGGTCTACTCACAAGATTCCCATCAAGTGAGATTTTTTCTTTTTATTTTGTAGCTTTCTCGTAGTCTATCTTTTCTTTGTGATTTTGTTTGTAATTTGCTTCAAATGGACTTTTCACTTAGACTTCTAAGATTGCAAGATATGGTTGAGTGGCTAGAACACCAAGGAGTTCAAAATACCTCATTTAGAGACACCTATGAATCATATGAGCCTTCACCTAGGATAGATTCTTATGAACAACCTCCATGTTTAGGATCTCATCTTAGTGAGGCCAATAGGAAAAGCGACCTAGTTTGCCAAGGAATTGTGGATAGAGCCGAAGCAATAAACCATAAGTTGGATGAAGCGCTAGGTTTGTTATCATCACTACCTAAGAAAACAATTGATGAGGATATAGGTGATCTTGACACAAGGAATGATGAGGTAAGTAACATAAGCCCACAAAATACTCAACCATCATTCGAGGCACCCACACCGCCCGTGACTTACCCGGAAGAAGTAGAAGAGACTTTAGGAATCCCGATGGAGGTAGAACCCTTGGACCAAGCACAACTAGAGGATATAGGTTTGAACACTTTTAGTGATGACCTTACTCTTAGTTCTAGGGAATTTCCTAGTGTTGATGAGCCGGAACCTCAACCGTTACACAACTTTTCATCCTTAGATTTACATCTAGGAGACAAAAGAGGAACCGACCCACCCATAAACCAATATTATCCGGGTAGTTTTAGGATGAAGGAAGCCATTCACTCACCCCCTTCACCTCACGTGGCATATTTCCACCCTAAGGGTGTGTATCGCTACTTTCACCCGCACTTAATCCTAAGTGTAGGGAAAACCTCCCCTATTTCCGTTAAATAAGGGTAGAGTCAGGCTCCTGACTCGAACAAAAACAAGCGCTTCTTGGGAGGCAACCCAAGCTTTATTTGTTTGTTTGTTTGTTTGTTTGATTTTATTTGTTTTCGTATGCAAGTTTAATTGTTATTGTTTGTGCTCATGTTTCAAAGTAAATTGTGAAAATACTTTATTTTGTTTTTAACTTCGTCTTAACTAAATATAAAGGTATTTTGCAAAAGATAAGTGTAAGGGAATCCAAATTTGTTTACAAGAACAAGATTGAACATGAATCACAACAATATTAAATGAGAATGCATACTAGTAATTGTTAGAGTCAAATGCTTGTATCGAGTCATAATGAATATTTTGCAGGATTTTCAGGAAGTGAGGCATAAGTTTTTCCAGAAATTTTCCAGAAACTAACCATAAAATTTCTGCAGGTCACTTCGGACGGCGTCAAGGTTAACACCTGACGGCGTCAAGTGTAAAATTCTGGAAATTTTGCAAGTTTTGTTTTTCTACCGGAGTCATAAAGTTTTTGTTAAATCTTTAGTTTTATAAACTCCAGGAAATCTGCAAATATTCATTCTACAAGCATTATATCTTTAATCGTTTTGTTTTTATTTCTAAGTCTGGAATTACATCTAGTTGTGAGTTTTCTTTGTTCAGGTTGATGCTTTGGGTTTTTTGTGTTTGTTTTCTCAGGTTTAACAGGTTATATTGGACAAGAAGATGATTTATATTTCGGAAGGGAAGCTTTCAACGTTCATTTTCTTGGAGGAGGATTTAACCATGTTACCGAATTATCCACATCGAACGAATCAGGGGAGTATTTGTTTTCATTCTTTTACCTTATTTACTTTTACATCCTTTGAATGAACATTGGGGACAATGTTCAGCTTAAGTGTAAGGGGAGGGTAAATGATGATACCTTAGAGAATACAATTGCACTTGATTTTCGTTTGTTTAATGGTAGATGTGTAATAAAACTGAGAGAAATACCTGTTAAGGCAATTTTAGTGCCAAATTTAAATTTTTTACAACATATAGGAGTGAAACTTTGATCTTAATGAGCGTCTCATGGATAGGAGTTATATGACTAGCACAAAACCGTACCACTAAAAAATTTTCCACCCCCAAATATGTGAGGTTCGCCCCTAGAATTGGTAGGAAAAGCATTTATGCTATGATGTGTGTACCGGTAGCACTTAGATTCTAGAACTTGCGTTAGGACCATTCCGAGGCCACAAGTGAGACTACATTCGTGTAGTTAGATTTACTACATGATAAGAGGCATTAGGATTAACCCATTGTTTTACACCTGTGTTTTTGTTATAATTACATTGGCTACATTGGTCAAGTAATTCTCCCACACCCTTTGCGTTGTACTCATTTTTAGTACACGATACCCCTAGTACACCCCTCAGAGCCTATCTTTTCGTTTCGACCTTTAAGCATTTTACTTAAAGTAAGAATTTGTTTACACCCCACTTAAATGTACACCCAAATCGCCTTAGCCTACCTTGTATGCACTCATTTTTAGTGCATTATTGTGACAACATTTGTTTAAACCCAAGTTAATTATCTAGTTGATTACATGGTTGCTAAGTCGAGTCATATCCTTGTACATATTGTTTTGGGACGATTGGGACTCATGGGTAAAGTACTAGTGTAATGGAGTAATGGGGAAGATCATCATTTATTACCCCCATATGTGCTAAATATTTTAAAAGTACTCCAAGTGTTTTGATTATCTTAATTCGAGTCATTAGAATAGTTATTTGTAAAGTTATGTAAAAGTTCAAGTGTAAGGGGATGCAACGCCCCTATGATGTATTATTTTGGATGGTAGGGCAAAAGTGTATGCACACAAAAAAAAAAAAAAAAAAAAAAAAAAAAAAAAAAAAAAAAAAAAAAAAAAAAAATCAAGAAAAATACAAAAAAATGAGAAAAAGAAAAGTAGAAAAAACATACGGACTACCATCCCGTTTTATTTTATGTTTATTTTTTGTTTTTGTTATTTTCTTTCATTAGCTTAAGATTGAGTCGAGTCTTGGCTTAGCAACATTGTATGTACATGTAATTAATCAAGATCTTTAACTCGCCACCAGTAAAATATCCCTTATCCAACAAAACCGTGTTTTCCTTTTCCCTACACCTAACGTTATAACCCATTTAAAAGCCCTCTTTGATAGTTTATCTTAGGTGCTTACGCCTAGTGGAGGAGGTTTTCGATCCTTTTCCAAGCCTATGGTAATCTATTTGCTATGACAGGTAGTGAGAGATATTATCCGTTTTCATTTATGAGATTTATTTTGATGACACTTGAGAGATGTGAGTATCTAAACACTACTTGTGAGGTGCTAGTTTATAATCTCCGTGCTTATTATGATTAAAGTGGAACGAATATTTGTTGTAATTACTTTTATGTTAACATTAAATGACCCCTAACTTGTATTTTGATTAGAATAAAAGCGCATTTGCTTGAGGACAAGCAAATCTCAAGTGTAAGGGTATTTGATGAAGCGAAAAGTGTACCGCTTTTAAGGGGTCATTTAAGCCCTAAATCGTATTTATTTGATCAAATATTGCCCTAAATCGTTCCTTTTGTCATTTTAGGTACTTTTGAGAAGAAATCTGGAAAAGGAGGCATTTTGGACGTTTTTGGAGCATAAAAGTTAAGAAAACGACAAAGTCTCAAAATCATGCTGGAAGTTACCTTTGACGGCGTCAGGATTATGCCTGGACGGCGTCATGGCTTGGCAAAAGTGGTGGATGTGAAATTTACTCATGATAAGCCAGTGAAAATTGCATGGGAATTCTGACGGCGTCACCCTTTAATTTGATCAAGGTCGTCACGTTATAATTCAAAGAGGGACGGCGTCACGTTCATAGTCTGAGGGCGTCAAGCCTTGATAGGCCAGAATGGATTTTGGAGAGCTAAAGAGGGACGGCATCAAGAAGGTCATCCGGGAACCCTAAAAGCGGCGAGGTGACGGCGTCACACTCCATAACGTGACGCCGTCAGATCTAAAAATCTATATATAGTTTTGCAATTCTTTGTCATTAGTGTGGAACTTATTGGGGAACTTTGTGTGTGAAAACCCTAGGACGAATTTGGCAGCTCTTTCAAGGCTTTTTGCCTTGAGATCTTCCATGTTACATTGAAGATAAGTTATCAATTAATCATTCAATATGTCTATGTGTTGTTTGATTCTATCTTATTCTTGTCTTTTGTTTAACATGTTAGGCTAGATTTATCTTGTGTTTGCTTAGATTTAATGAAACCTAGCTATTGATTGTTGGTTATTAGTGTGTTGTTAGTTGTATTGGATGATTGTTCATCTATGTTAGGCTTAAGAAAATTGGCTAACTTCCTATTCGGTAACTTGCTTGAACGTCTTAAGAAACATGAACCAATGCGTACTAAAGGTTTTTATGGTTGTATTTAATGCACAAGCGAATTCTAGTGATCCCATGTTAGGAGCTTCCTAGCCGGCTCGACATAGGAGTGAAGTAGGAGCTTGTAGAGTTGGGGAAGTACGTACGCCACCCCACGAATGGTATTAAGGAATACACCCGTCATCCACGCAACTAATACACACTAATCAACCGGTAAAAGATAGTTAGGGAGTAAGGAAATCTAAGTAAACACATTTCCCTTCACATAAGTTTTCACCAACTTTTCATTTTCGTTATTTTATTTAATTTGCATTCGTAGAAATTTTGGTTAGTTGACTAGCAACTAATTCCGCCCACTCTTTCAAACCCGAGATTTTACTTGCTTTCCAAAAAAAATTATAAAAACATAAAAAGAATCTTCTCTCACCCTTAGACCTATTAAAGTAGTTTTTCATACCTAACGAACACTATTCCCTGTGGAGAATGATCAATCCCCCGTACTTACCACTACACTATACTACATCGGTCAGGTACACTGCCTGGTGGGGTTGTAAGCCTCTTGAGATCCCTCGAGAGGTAAAACCTGTTGTAAGGTTGCAAAACCACGCATCATTCACATTCATCGTCTCCATTATCCTTTTAGTTCGACGATTATACACCCTGAATGCCCTCGAGTTTTCTGAATAACCAATGAAGATTCCAATATCACCCTTAGCTTTCAACTTCCCCAGATCTTCTCTGTCATTTGTTGGATAGCACAAAGCGCCAAAGACATGAAGGTAAGAGATATCGGGTTTTCTGTTCTTCACTAGTTCATATGGGGTTTTATTGAATCTTGGATGGATTAGGGATCGGTTCTGAGTGAAACATGCAGTGGCAACAGCATCAGCCCATAAGAATAACGGTGCACTAGAATAAATCAGCATCGTGCGAGCAGCTTCCACAAGAGTTCTATTTCTTCTTTCAACTACCCCGTTCTGCTGTGGAGTTCTAACAACTGATGTCTGGTAAGTGATTCCAGTATCTTCAAAATATGTTCTTAACTCCTGATTAGTGAATTATGTGCCATTATATGTTCTTACAATCCTTACTGTAGCTTGAAGTAAGACTTGAATGCGCTTCAGAAAGGTGATGATGATGCCTGGTGCTTCGTCTTTTGACCTCAGAAACTTTACCCATGTATATCTTGAATAGTCATCGACGATAACAAGAATATACTTCTTCCCATTTATGCTTTCAACTCTCATTGGGCCACATAAGTCCATATACAACAAATGTAACTTATCAACCGAACTGGGTACGGTTTTAGGTTTATATGTTGCCCTTTTGCTTTTTTCTTGTTCGCAGGATGGACATAGGTGATCTTTGGTGTATTTGAACTTAGGGAGTCCGTTGACGATGTTGTCTTTGGCTAACTTGTTGATGGTGTCAAAGTTGAGATGGGATAATCTTCTGTGCCACAACCAGGACTTAGTTTCGCATGCTCTTGTCATGAGACAAATTGGTGATGAAGAGGCCATTTGGTTTATGTTGATAGCATAAAGATTGGTGCCACGATTCCCAGTTAAGAGATCATCTCCAACCAAATTTCTAACGAAGCAAGTGTTTCTCCTAAATGCAACCTCTAAATCTGCATCACAAAACTGTCTGACTGAAAACAAGTTGTGTCCCAACCTTTCGACGTAGTAAACCCGGGTGATTAAGTAGTTCCCAAACTGAAGATCTCCATAACCCAGAATAGCTGCTACATGATCATTTCCAAAACGTACAGTTCCCATGAACTTCCATACAAAGTTGATCAGCAGCTTTAGATTCCCGGTCATGTGCTTGGAGCAACCCGAGTTGACGATCCAAATACATATTTCGATAACCTGCCAAGAACAGAAGATTTTGCATTTGGAAACCATTTAACATTTGGTTCCATGGGGTTAGGGGTAACATCCGAATCACACTCATAGAAGGTTTCTACTTGTTCTATTGGAACAACTTTTAATTTGCCATTCTTAAGTGTGAATTTTCTACCCGTTGGTTTCCATGCACATAACTTAAGATAATTCTTAGGCATTTGACTTCTAGTGGTTGACCTATATCCTGCAATTAAATGTTCTACATATCTAGATCTAGCACTAGTGTCTATAGGAACATCTTTCTGTTCAAGCATATCATTCACATTCTTAGAGACAATATCATCACAAGCATTTTTAGATAATCATTTCTTGCACATTAAACATACAGAGTCATTACATGCACTAGAAACAGTACTCTTAACATTACATCCAGATGACATATGTTTCTTATTAGAAAGCGATAAATTCCTAGGGTGTTCTTCTACTTCTTCATTTTTATTCTTGCATCTACTCTCAGAGACAGTCGAGACTCTATTGTTCCTTGTATTGCTCCTAGGCTGTAGTCTGCTGCTTCTAGAGGTGCTTTCTACTCCTGTAGAAGGTAAGGCGCACACATTAGGATTTATCGTGTTATCCTTTGAAGTTGTTTTAGCATTCCTAGAATCTTTTGGATTATTTTTCACACTCTTGTCTATTGCCCTATATGTTTGAGATGTAGAGGTAGACGTAATAGAGGTACTAATCCTATACAGACCAGGTGCTATCACATTCGGTTTATCGACAACTGCTTTCCCTTTATCAACACTTTTTTATTTTTCATTTTGTTTAGGAAAAGGTGTTGGAGTGGCTCGTTTTGACACATCGTTTTTCACATCAACTTTTGAGAAATTGACATTTTTGGTTTAACAACCGGTTTGTCCGAATTCGATGGTTTTGCAAACTTAGTTTCCTCACCCTTCCCTTTTTGACTTTCCAGCTGAGACCTCAATTGGTAATTTTTCTCTTTCATGTTTTTGTAGTCACGTTCATACGACAATTTATCATACTTGCATTCCTCAGTTTTTTGATCAAGTTGTTTAAAATATGTTACATTTTCTTTTTCAAGCTTAGCAAGTGCATTTTCAAATTTTAAAACAATTGCAGAAGTCTCAGCTCGGAGTCTTTCACCATCTTCAACAGAATATGTTTGGTAAATAATGGACATAATATCGGTTGACAGAACTGCTTTTAAGAGAGAATCATTGTGATTTTCCAAAACTTTGATGCGTTCAATGTTTTCATTAGCTTCCTTCACCAGGGATTTGTGGTCCTTGACAAAGTCGGCTGTTTCTTTCAAAATTACATTTTCAACATGAATTACTCTCGCATGAATTGCATATAGTGGAGCAGTAATTTCTGTTTGAAACACCTTTTTCATTTCATTATGAAAACTTGAATGCCAGTTGCTGATACTAATATTTGTTTTTGAGTCAACAATACTTTGGAGTGTTTTCACTCTCTCTTTAAGATCATCCAAACATCTTCTAGCTTCACTTGTATTAAAAGGGTTGCTAGAGGACATTTGTTCAAAGTTTGAAAGATTTTTGGTAACGACTTTTTGTTTTGTTGAAGCAACTGGTTTTTTGAAAACCTTTGGTGTTTGTTGTTGTTTAACAAAATTTACTCCAGAAAGTATGTTAAGCTTATTATAATCAATTGGTTTTATTTCTGGGTTCTTTTGTCTCATTTTGATTCTACTCTCTTCGGCAAGCTCAATCGTTTCATCAGAATCCCAAACCTCGGGAGGATCATGTTCAGCAAATATCACATTACCATTATACAAAACATTATGTTCTTTCTGAGCTTTCTTGAGAGTATAAGGGTTTTCACAACCGATAGCCATTTTCTTCATTGTGTGCAAAAGCGGGTTTGGATCTTTCATTAGCATATGAATTGTTTGAGCAGAATGACCCGTTTTTACAAGCAAATCTTCCAATTTCTTAATTGTTTCTTGTTTCTCAATGATTTCATCAAGAAGATCATTTTCGCGTTTTGAAAAATCTGCTTTCAACTGTTTCTTTTCTTTTTCAAGATCAGAACAAGTTGATTTTTGTTTAGAAAGTTGGTTTTTTAAATCTGTAACTTCCGCGTTTAAGGATTTTATTTTCATGTTCAAGTTAACATCGAGAGTGTCAAACTTGATTTGCAATTGTTTTTCTCTTAAAACGGAGTTTTTGTAACCATCTTCTAATTCTGACTGTCGTGTTTTATTAAATTCAAAAACTTTTTCATTTTCATTATACCTCTGAAGCTCAGCGGTCAATTTTTCATTCACGGCCTTAACATCGCGATTGACCTTTTTGACTTTCTCAATTTCAATACTGCAGTTGTTCAATAATGATTCAAATAACGCACGTATTTCCTCATCATTCTCAGTATGCTATGACTCGAAGCCTCCATTAGGATTCATATCTGGAGTTGCCAAATTAATATTGCTACAACTTGGCGTGTCCATATATGTATCATAAGTGGGTGCTGGAGTCGCAGGATGCTGTTCATATTGAGGCGACATATCAAATATTTAATTATTGTGACATGTATTGAATGATGGTACCTCAGAGACTGCATTGGTGTCATACACAGGAGGTATCTCAGAATCCGTATCATACTTAGCCTCCTGATTTGCCATGAAAATGCAGTTTGCATCAATATCTTCAACGTATTTCATATCATCCATGAGGGCCATAAAATCATGCTCTTCTGCATTCAACTGAAACCCTGCCTTTTCCTTTTGTGCCAACAGCACTGCTTTCTGCAGATACTCTAGATCTTTCTTTTTCGGCTTGGTGGGACAGTTCCTTGCCATGTGACCGACTCCCTGACAGTTGAAACACTTTACCAAATTTCCCTGATTCATGTTTCCAAGATTCCCAGCAACTGGAGCAGCAACATTCCCAATCTGATTACCAGCATTCTGACCCCTCTGGTTTCCAACAACTTGGCCCATCTGATTCCCTGCATACTGACCCATCTAATTTCTGACATACTGCCCTGCATTACCCATCTGATATCTAGGAGCATATCCCTGCTGATTCCCCATAACTCCAACCATTTGTCCTTGTTGACCCATGTTAAAACTCGGCTGTGCAATCTACCTGTTGCGAGTGTTCGATGAAATTCTTTGGTTGTTGTTAGTTGGTGTGGAATTGCGTCCTTGGAATACCTTTGATAGAAGAGTAAATGCTTGATTCAAAGCAGACTCATCATTGTCAGTGAAATCTGGTTCTTGGTATTGTGGGTATTGTTGTTGTGGAATAGCTTGTTGTTGTGGGTAGAATTGTTGTTGTTGTGGTATGACAACAGTTTGTGGAACGTATTGTTGTTGCATGTAGTTCTGAGTGGAAGATGATGATGATGGTTGTGTAATCACTGGTACAGGTGTTGGTGTTTGAGCAAGTAGTGCAAGAGGATCATGTTGCTTTGCTAATTTCTCTTTCCTGACTTCATTCGCCTCAGCCTGGTTTTGCTTTAGGAAATCATAGAGCTGATCATAGTTCACTTGGTGAAGATCCTTATTCTGATTGACAATAGTGACAAATCGTCCTCATTCTTCTGGTAGATTGTTGATGAACTTGATGTTTTGAACAATTTGTCTTGGCGTCAACTTGTTTCTGATGAACTCGTTCATTAGAGTGCAAAACCTGGTGTAGTAAGATTCCATGGGTTCTGTTGGAGTGGATGTGAACTTCTCCCATTCAGTTAGAAGCTTGTTTTCAACATCTTGTTGCCCAAATTCTGTGCTATGACTGTAACACCAACAAATTACCTCAGCGGAACAGTAGAGTCAAGGGGGTATTACTTCATAATATAGATCAAAGTATAGAAAACGACCTCTAAATGAGACGTTTTGAAAAGTTATCATTCGAATTATTAAAATCAGAGTTATGACAATAAGTTCCAAAGTAAAGTTACATAAAAGTTTTCAAAGTGTATCGAATGATAAAGATAAGATATGAGTCTTCAAAGTATGCAATTGACTCTAGAATCCATGCATCCACTATCGCCTTAATAACCTGAGATAAACATGCAAAAAAGTGTCAACCAACGGTTGGTGAGTTCATAGAGTTTAGTTTAAAATGTAAGGTATTGAATAAAGATTTCACAGCAAAGGCCTTGTAAATCCACTCAGTCCCAAGCCCCGCCCATACAAGACTTGCAACCTGTGTGTTTACAATCCACTGCCAACATAGTATGAATAGTACAAGTACGGATGTGTATAGAAATACGTATCAATGTATGAATAGGACTAAAACTAGAACAAGTACAGATGTGTATAGAAATACGTATCAATGTAT
This sequence comes from Artemisia tridentata subsp. tridentata, assembly GCA_021014915.2. Classification (NCBI taxonomy): domain Eukaryota; kingdom Viridiplantae; phylum Streptophyta; class Magnoliopsida; order Asterales; family Asteraceae; genus Artemisia; species Artemisia tridentata. The sequence goes on from CP139506.1 coordinate 54,004,232, forward strand.
GAATATGGCAAGTACAGATGTGTATAGAAATACGTATCAATGTACGAACATGACAGATGTGTATATGAATACGTATCAATGTCATAAGTATTTTGATAAACGCGTCAAGTAATTCAAATATGTCAACAATGCATAATGTATAAGCGAACAAATATGTATATAAATACGAATCATGTAATAAGCATTTTGAGTACTTGCAAAAGTAAATAAGTATAGTTTGAGCATGTATCTCCCCCAAAGAGTTGTTAAACAATTTAATGATAGAAACAGTGGGGCTATGACTCACCTTAGCTGTAAGGTCAAAGTATGGTGATGTTATGTCAATAGTATCACGGGAACGGCTCCAACACACGACCTGAATAATAGGGAAGTCTGAGATTTCGATGGTTTAAGATTGACTTGATTGTGAATAATGATTGTGAAAGAATATCGGACAATGAATCGGACTGTGATGTGAATAAATGATATGCTTAAAATGCTTAAAGTTTTAAAAAATAATATCATATATAATATTATCTTGTTTTTATGTCTTTGATTTCACAATTATCGTTTCCTCGAAAGTCGTTGAATTAATACGTTAAGTTATTCGTTTAAAAGTTCGTTATATAAATATAATCGTATCGAAAAATAAATATATTGTGACAAATGACAAAATGCATATGAAATGAGTAAAATATGAAATAGAAATGATTTATAAATAATGTTACTGTTCAGCCCTTGGTCTTTTACAGAATTTATACTTTTTACCCTAACGGTGTAAGTTTTGCACCGTTAGTCCTTGGCTAGTATATAATTACATTTTAAGTCCGTAAAGGTTTCAATTTGTCATTTTATGGTCTCTAATTAATGTCTTAACTTTTTCTACCCAATATTTATAGAAATGACAATTTTGAACTTAGTTTTACAAAAGTTACAATTTAGACCCTAATAGTAAATATGCGTTGCATTTTTAGTCCAAAATGTACAAAAGATAAAAATGATGCTCGATATGTGTTAATATGAATATGTAAACGTCAAATAAAAGTAGTACTCGTTATTCTAGCCATCCATGAAGGAGGTCAATGTATAGTACGTAAAATTAAATGATAAGAAAGCGTAAAATGAAATAAAAAAATGATATGCGATTGAAATAAATAAAAATGAATGCGAGTATGTAAGTGTCGAATATAGAATAAACGCAAATTCTTAACCATCCATTGAGGAGGTCATTGCATGAAACGTAAAATAAATAAAATGAAAAGCGTATAAATGTAACAAAAATGATATACGATTTAAAATAAATAGAAGTACGATGCATGATATATTGAGATTGATATATATATACGAGTAGGAAATGAATTTGAAAGACTTACGACACCTTAAATGGTGGAGTTTATACGTTCGAAACGATATAGAAAATTGATCAAGAGGTACTTCTTTCGTTAGAACAATCGACAAGTGATCGAATGAGAGAGTAACCAACTCGGACTTGGCTCGAAAAATGCTTCTAGTCTATTAACACTTCTCGGCAGTGAGGAGACTAGAGAAGTGTCTTGAAATGTTTAAGTGTATTCGCGTTTTTATGTTTGTGTATTAACGTACATTATAAAAGGGATGCATGCATGATACTCGTTCTATATATAATAGTTGAAAGCAAGTTGGATAGATGTTGTCAGGGATAATATTCGAATGAGATTGTGATATAATATGATATTTCAATTTGCAATTGCATGTGCATGTATGATGTATCTATCGTTTCTGTGTTTGAAATTTTGTGTAACAATGTTGACGTTAATTGTTGCTGCAAATGGTAGGTATTTGTAAATGATATATGTACTGTTATGTGTAATTATTTTATATAATTGTCTATGTATGTTGATAACAAGGTGAAAGTGCCTGCCGCGTTGCGGTAGGTCTTTTTTGCCTTCCATAAGAGGAAAACATGCAACTCAAGTTCTAATTACAAATTCTAAACGATTTGTAACGAATATCATACAACCAAATCTCAGTTTGCTAGGACAAAGCAGCTTTGACTGTTCCGATTACTCTCGCTGCATTTGTACATGTCACTGGCTTGTCTGCTAGTAGCTTCGAAGCAGGTTCCTACTTCACATAAATGCCGTTCAACTGTTTGCAGCAACAATGGGTCCTTAATGTGGGCCTACTCGAAGGTTCATTTCTCTCATATCTTCCATTGTGCGTAAACTGAGATGACAACAGATTTACAACATCAGAAAAATATTGCTTCTAGTTCCATCTAGTTATTGCACGTGATTATAGATTAGAAGTTATAGCAATTATCTCAAAATATAAATCATTTCAATCATCTTCGCCAACCGTAACACCTTCAAAGTGCTTAGTAGCTTTTGGTGGATACAATAAGCTATTAAGCACTCGACGTAAGCGAACCCAAACATTCGATAATTGTTATTATAGTTACTGTAAAAATGCAGGTTTTGTCAGCTTTTTAGCTAATAAAAACATTTCAACCCCCTGATCTAATAGTCTACTCAAGTAGACTTAATATCAAGATAAAAGGTTATGTCAAAAGCCATAAAACCTGATTTTGAGACTGAAGAAAATAAAATGATAGGAAAACTTACCACTCTTCCACCTGTCTTAAAACTTTCGTCAAACGCATGATAGCACATCCCCACCTATTGTAAATATGAGTGGCTGAAGTTGATGTCATTTGCCATTGTCCTGTAAAAAAAATGAATGAATGAAATTTTAAAACCTTAAATATGTTCATTATATGTTCTGAGCCTAGACGCAACTTAATAAAGTAATATTTGTGCCAAGATATACATGTAGTAAAATCCATAAGTATTATACCAAAAAAAGGTCATGTGTGAATAAGTAACAGCGCAAGATACAATTACGAACACGATTAACTTTTTCGTACAAAACAATAATAGATAGAAAGAAAAGAAGAACATGTATGCAACCGTAATAAGCTTACAGAGCTATTCTTGAAAATGACGTAAGAGTAAAATCGTGAATAGAAGTCACTGGGTGGAACCTTTTCCATGCACTTGTTATCACCTAACAGTTAAGTGACATCCCATACGCCTTCCTGCACCACAACATAAGCCTGATAAATATGCTAATGCAAACACCCCAAGTAATTAAATAAGGGAGGTTATTAGTGTTTCGAAAATCAAAATAAGCGTATAAAAAAAATGTGGCTCGGATATCATGACTGCCATAATCATATGACACACGACCTTGCATATGGTGAATGAACATAGCAGACCAGTATCCAGTAAGAAATGAGGCTCAGATATGTACATATATGATCGACATTAATCGCACGGTGTGGCTGCAACGACAATTCCGGTTGCCCCGCCACTGAACGCGCGTCGAAAAAACGTAAGTTTACAAAGCTGTCATCATTGCCTTAATAACATGGCTGCAGATTATATAGGTATATTTATAATAGAGCATCAACAACATCCGTTGACCATGGGTTCACAATTGCTTGATCTAAAGCACAACTTTCTGAGGCAGGGTGGCCCAAACATCAATTTCAGAAAGGGGACAACTGTAAGATCTGCGGTAATGAAAATGCACATCATGTGGCACCATCAAGATGAGTGAACATGGCGCAAGCTTAAACGATGTATAAGGATATATAGTAATAGTCTCTTTCAGAAAAAAATTAGGCTCAGATCTGCAGATGGGGAACGGGCCACAGAAAAAACTGAAGTTCACCGTGGCTGCAAAACAGACCCGGCTGCTTAACTACCATTCATACTATGCCGTCCGGTGTTTGCCCCGCCACTACTTTCAGATTTTCAACGACCCATTTCGTTTCCCCACCAATTACAACACTCATCATAGGCCATTATCTTGAGTAACTACTATATATATAATGCATCATCTGAACCTACGCGCACCCTGTTGTAACTTCGTTAATTATGATATACATAATGTAGCATGTAAACCGAGTTTCCAGTACATCACTCATCTGTATTGCCATATACTTTTGGTACCAAAACCTGTTAGACGCAACAGGTAGTTCTTTATCTGTTGTAACTTCGTTTTAGGTCCGTCTCTTATTCTCCACCAAATTGAAAGACACAGGCACATCTGCGTAAAATTGTTTAGAAACCAAATATGTGGATGTAGTTAGAAGATATATACTGGAATAAATAGAATGTCACACAGAAAATATAGTATAAAAATTGCCAACCTCGAGTTCAAGAGCTATTTGATTCCAAATGTTTACTTTTGGCAACACAGGTCACCGAAGAATCCTCAAGACGATGTTGTTGCAAATGCACAGCAGCATCCTACAACCTGGTTGTGGTATCCCAATCCACCGATCCACAGCCTTTATCGATAACACGCATCCTGACACACTGTCTGCTAGAAGCAGACCATATCTGCTCATCCTTTGTTAGCATTTTGTCAATGTGTCGCTTATTCCCATTCAAACCGTAAGAACAAAAAACACCTATATCAAATGTTTTTTAAAACAGATACAACGGGTAAGTATAATGATAACGCATAAAACATTTTTTCAGGACAAAATTATGCATTACGGAGTAAATGACATTACCTTGAACTTCAACATCGATCAATTTCATATGCTCAGTTTTTTGTATTAGCCCCCAACAAAGGACCATAAGAACACGCTCGTCCTTGATCGGTATGAATATGCAGTGTTACGGCTGCAATCTACACATTTTGAAAAAAAACACAGAATTCAGGCATAATAATAAACTCTCAATCTATATTATAAATTAAGGAAAAAGATGGCACTACTTGATCCCACATATTCAGTTTTCGTTGCACCATAAATGCCTCGATTGACAGATTTTCAATCTTTCAAACTGTCATTAACGAACTCCGGGCCAGTAGAGCACCTAAAACATTATACAACGAAACCGTTTTCACATGGTGCCTTTTAGACTTAAGATGCTTTCTCAAATCGAAAGAAAAAAAAAACACACCTGCATCAAATGGTTTTCCAAAAACAAAGATAATAGGTAAGGCTCATCTACATTTTTACTTAACACTTCATCTTTTTCGTTTCCACTCATATTTTACCAAAACAACACAAATAACAACGATGAAATAAGAGTAACACAACAGATACAACGATTCAGAAACAATAGGCAAACATCATAGGGTCACCAAACATCATAAAGTATACGATAAGCGATAAACAATTTATATACCTGCTAGTAGGACAGTGAAAGGTTGAATACAATTATGCTGAAGCCGAACTAACAACGCGTTAGTAACGTTCTGTCTACTCAAGACCGTAAACCAAGTCACTTGCGATGACGATAACCTGCCTTCTCGTAACAAACAGTCACACACTTCTTGCACAATTCATCACATAAATTAATTAGTGAACTTCATATAAAAACACTATGTTAAGATCAGTGGACAAATAGAAGTTTACGGTAGTAACTTAAAACTTACAGCAACTTTCCCGGACCGTTCACTCTTCCTTTTCATCTTCCTCTGACATAACAATCGGACCTTTTTTTAACTCTTCTTCTCGCGGCCGTCATGAATTAGCAACTCTGCTTCCATTTAAAGGGGTCAATGTCGATTGACGTACGCATGATTACATATGTCTACGTGATTCGTGACGCACTTATAATTATGTTGGCCACCATAATTATACTTGCCTCCTTTCACACGTGTACATATCACCAACCACACATATCTCGACGTTACTTAAAAGAGTAGGGTGATTATCTCTCAAAAAAAATCCTCGAGTGAACTCATCAAATTTCTGCGGCTAAGTGATAACCTTTATTTAACTTAATCCCATGTCTCATCAAACAAGAAGTGTCACAAGATTAAGTTAAATAGCCAGTTATCACTGAGCTCCACGCTTTTGATGTCTCGATTTAGATTCTGAGATTTCCCCTAAATAGTATCCTCAAGAGAAATCCCCTTTTGAGCAAAATCATCAAATTTTTCTGCGGCCAGGTGATAACCTTTATTTAACTTAATCCCATGTCTCATCAAACAAGAACTGTCACAAGATTAAGTTAAATAGCCAGTTATCACTGAGCTCCACACCTTTGATGACTCGGCTAAGTTCTGGGATTTCCCTATCTGTGCAGATACCATAACATTTAACAGTGCGCATATAAATGGGAAAAGTTCTACGTATGCAAGGCGATAGGGATGAGAGTCTCAGCGTATATAGTAGTTATAGTCTAGGCTCCTAAATGCAACCTAGTTCTCTATAACCAAGGCTCTGATACCATTCTGTAACACCCCCAAATTACCGCAGCGGAACAGTAGAGTCAAGGGGGTATTACTTCATAATATAGATCAATGTATAGAAAACGACCTCTAAATGAGACGTTTTGAAAAGTTATCATTCGAATTATTAAAATCAGAGTTATGACAATAAGTTCCAAAGTAAAGTTACATAAAAGTTTTCAAAGTGTATCGAATGATAAAGATAAGATATGAGTCTTCAAAGTATGCAATTGACTCTAGAATCCATGCATCCACTATCGCCTTAATAACCTGAGATAAACATGCTAATTAGTGTCAACCAACGGTTGGTGAGTTCATAGAGTTTAGTTTAAAATGTAAAGTATTGAATAAAGATTTCACAACAAAGGCCTTGTAAATCCACTCAATCCCAAGCCCCGCCCATACAAGACTTGCAACCTGTGTGTTTACAATCCACTGCCAACATAGTATGAATAGTACAAGTACGGATGTGTATAGAAATACGTATCAATGTATGAATAGGACTAAAACTAGAACAAGTACAGATGTGTATAGAAATACGTATCAATGTATGAATATGGCAAGTACAGATGTGTATAGAAATACGTATCAATGTACGAACATGACAGATGTGTATATGAATACGTATCAATGTCATAAGTATTTTGATAAACGCGTCAAGTAATTCAAATATGTCAACAATGCATAATGTATAAGCGAACAGATATGTATATAAATACGAATCATGTAATAAGCATTTTGAGTACTTGCAAAAGTAAATAAGTATAGTTTGAGCATGTATCTCCCCCAAAGAGTTGTTAAACAATTTAATGATAGAAACAGTGGGGCTATGACTCACCTTAGCTGTAAGGTCAAAGTATGGTGATGTTATGTCAATAGTATCACGGGAACGGCTCCAACACACGACCTGAATAATAGGGAAGTCTGAGATTTCGATGGTTTAAGATTGACTTGATTGTGAATAATGATTGTGAAAGAATATCGGACAACGAATCGGACTGTGATGTGAATAAATGATATGCTTAAAATGCTTAAAGTTTTAAAAAATAATATCATATATAATATTATCTTGTTTTTATGTCTTTGATTTCACAATTATCGTTTCCTCGAAAGTCGTTGAATTAATACGTTAAGTTATTCGTTTAAAAGTTCGTTATATAAATATAATCGTATCGAAAAATAAATATATTGTGACAAATGACAAAATGCATATGAAATGAGTAAAACATGAAATAGAAATGATTTATAAATAATGTTACTGTTCAGCCCTTGGTCTTTTACAGAATTTACACTTTTTACCCTAACGGTGTAAGTTTTGCACCGTTAGTCCTTGGCTAGTATATAATTACATTTTAAGTCCGTAAAGGTTCCAATTTGTCATTTTATGGTCTCTAATTAATGTCTTAACTTTTTCTACCCAATATTTATAGAAATGACAATTTTGAACTTAGTTTTACAAAAGTTACAATTTAGACCCTAATAGTAAATATGTGTTGCATTTTTAGTCCAAAATGTACAAAAGATAAAAATGATGCTCGATATGTGTTAATATGAATATGTAAACGTCAAATAAAAGTAGTACTCGTTATTCTAGCCATCCATGAAGGAGGTCAATGTATAGTACGTAAAATTAAATGATAAGAAAGCGTAAAATGAAATAAAAAAATGATATGCGATTGAAATAAATAAAAATGAATGCGAGTATGTAAGTGTCGAATATAGAATAAACGCAAGTTCTTAGCCATCCATTGAGGAGGTCATTGCATGAAACGTAAAATAAATAAAATGAAAAGCGTATAAATGTAACAAAAATGATATACGATTTAAAATAAATAGAAGTACGATGCATGATATATTGAGATTGATATATATATATATACGAGTAGGAAATGAATTTGAAATACTTACGACACCTTAAATGGTGGAGTTTATACGTTCGAAACGATATAGAAAATTGATCAAGAGGTATTTCTTTCGTTAGAACAATCGACAAGTGATCGAATGAGAGAGTAACCAACTTGGACTTGGCTCGAAAAATGCTTCTAGTCTATTAACACTTCTCGGCAGTGAGGAGACTAGAGAAGTGTCTTGAAATGTTTAAGTGTATTTGCGTTTTTATGTTTGTGTATTAACGTACATAATAAAAGGGATGCATGCATGATACTCGTTCTATATATAATAGTAGAAAGCAAGTTGGATAGATGTTGTCAGGGATAATATTCGAATGAGATTGTGATATAATATGATATTGCAATTTGCAATTGCATGTGCATGTATCTATCGTTTCTGTGTTTGAAATTTTGTGTAACAATGTTGACGTTAATTGTTGCTGCAAATGGTAGGTATTTGTAAATGATATATGTACTGTTATGTGTAATTATTTTATATAATTGTCTATGTATGTTGATAATATGTACAATACTGTTTTGTAAATTACACCTTTGTGTTAGTAGTGTATTGTAATCATAATTGAAGATATACTTAAATATGTGTGCTTGTGTTTCGAAATTAAATTTAATAGAGGCCAAGTGAATGAGTGGTGTCGAATTGTATAAAAGGAGAAATTGAAACTTATTAATATTGGGTTGGGCCTATGAATAGTAATTGGATCCGTTTAGTGTTTAATGAGTATGTTTGATCCGTCGTTGTCCGCGTGTGAGCTCGTTCCAATGTTTTGTTAACAACGTAACAATGTTTAAATAGAAATGTAATAAACAAAAAGTTTAAATTTTCCCGTAAAAATGGTTAAGTGGATAGTAACGATGTGTTAATACTAGATTAACGTTTACTAATGACTAGGAAATTCTACGGGTTGCTACAATGACAAAGCCTTCTAACTCGTTCCCACATATCCAGTTTCACAACTATCGACAGCAACAAAGATCTCACGTGGTAAACCAAGTTGAATTAAGTGCATTGCCAAGTCATCAGCTGCAATTTGCTTCCAATCCTCTGCTGTGTATTCATCTTCTCTTTGTTCACGAAGGGATGGTGGGACAGGAGGTGTTGCATTTGATTCTCCAGGGTCTTGAACTTGACGAGGCTTGAATGGTCCATTCTTGATGGAGTTGAGCAGGAGTTTACCTTGTCCATCAGGTTTAGTTTTGATGTAGCGAAGCATACGGCTCGTCCATGGAAGATATCCACCTTTTTCAAGCATAGGAGGACGGTTTTCTGCACCGGCTGCATGAATGTCTTGCTGAGTAGCCATTGATGATGTTTCGTATGATAAAGTTGAACTTGGATCGTTGCAACGAAATAGGAGTTGTGATTGGTAGGTTAAGATCAGTTGTTGTAGTGAAGCTTTGGTCTTGAACTTATGATCGTTTGAAGTTACTTACAATTTAGATAAACTAGGGCAATTTAGATAAAAGTAGCAATTTAGACAAAAATACTAATTTCGACAAGACTACAATTTAGACAAAATCAAATGATCACAATTTCGACAAAGTTACCAAAATTACAATTTCGACAAAATCACAATTTCAATGTAAATTTCAATTTAGACAAAATTATACAATTTTGACAAAATTTGAATTTAGATTGAAATATGCAATTTAGACAAATTTGCAATTAAGATAAAAAAAATCTATCTAATTTGTACAAATTAGATGATATTTCCTTAGTCGAAGTATTCCACACACTTGTACAAGCACGGGAATACCGAGTTCACGTTTGATATTGTAGAAATCAAGTACAATACGAATTTAGATAAGTTTTGTAAATTGCGACAATTTTCTATGAATTGCGAGAAGTCCTATGAATTGCGACAGTCTTGAGAATTTCGACAGACTAATTGCGACAGAATCCTTTTGAATTGTGACAGCTTTAATTCCGATAAGTAATTGCGACAGATCTGGTTTGCGACAAAATTCTGAATTCTGATAAAAATCCTAGCAATTGCGACAGAACTGAATTTCGATAAGCAACAGATTTCCGACAGAATTTGAATTTCGATAAACCCTAGCAATTTCGATAAACCCTTGCTGCCAATTTCGATAAGTCTGAATTTCGATAAACCACACAATTTCGATAAACCCTTGTTTTTATCTAAATTCCACCACAATTTAGATAAACCCTCTTTTATCTAAATTCCACCACAATTTCGACAAACTCTTATACAAGGGTGAGATCCGATGGATGAGTTGTTCAAACGAGAATCCACAAGCAAGTAACAAGCAATCTTCTAAGCCTTTTTATTTGATCAAACAACTTCAAAAACCCGTAAATAGCTATAAAGTAATAATCTTTATCGCCAATATTAACTTATAACTATATTTTGATACAAGAATAGCCCTTTTTAGCGCAAGTATACTAGATTTTTGATGCAATTGAATCGAAAGAAAACAACCAAAACTCACTAACAAATCGTAAAAACTATAAAACGTAACAACTTATAACCTAAAACTTGCGTAAAAAAATCAAAGTTTACACAAAAAGTACACGTTTTTATTGAGAAAAAACGCAACTTTATGCTTACTTCGATCCAAAAAACGAAATGAACAAACTTCCTAAATCGTTGTTTGGCTATATGATACCACTTGTAAAACACTAGATCAATCTTTATCACACACTTAATATGTATATATCAAATGGTACAATAGCAAGATAGATGAAGAGTATGTATATAAAATGTATGTCGAATGTATATAGAGAATAATGAGAAGAACACTACAAAGAACACACACACTCCCACCTAGCAATCTCTAAGGCCCTCTTACTTATGAGGTGGGAAGTGGGTATTTATAGATACAAATGGGACGCCCTAGTGGGCTTTATGGTGGGCTTCGTGGGCTTTGGTGAATGTATTGGGTTACATACTAACTAAAACTCCAACATGTTAGTTTAAACTAAAAGCCCACTCGCCTAGACTATTACTAAACATTAACATACGACACAAAGTTTTATCTATACAAATGACCATCACTTTTCAATGCTAACACTGTGGATGAATCGATCCCTAAAGGTTAACTTGACTCGATTGCGTTTTATGATAAACACATAAATAAACCTCATGATAATGCAAGTGAAACATTTCAAAAGAAAATTTCCTAGTACATGGACAACCCACTAATATCGTTCAACCACAAGAAACACAGGATGATTAGAGAGCCCGGTGCAGTGCACCAATAACATTTATAAGGCAATTTTTGCACCTATGGCATGTCAAACTGCATGGCCCCTATCATGTTAATCGTCCCACGCCGGGCAATTCACATCTAGTCATCGAGTTTTTTTCTTTTTTATGTGAATGGGTGAGGTATTTTTGATGGTGTGTTATTGGACTCACTTTCACCTATAATATTTATAATTGGTGAGGGTGTGTTGACGTATGTGTCCGGACGGCTTGTCTTGACCGGCCGTCCGAACGACACAGAGCCGTCCGGAAATACCGAAGGGCGCTCGACTCATCCGGCCAGTATCACTGTAAGTAATAGGACAGGTGGCGTTTACCTTTTGACAGATGGCAGCTGCAGACATCGCCGCCGCCGCCCTGGGATTTACGGGATTGTGTCTGAGACATGTTTCCTGAAAACCCGGCGCCGCCATTTCAGGTACCAAGGCTGGGCACTATAAATACCCAGCTCATTTACTACTCTCAACTAACTAATTTATTAGCATTTACTTCATACTACTATTCATAGCCCCTCGGAATATCAAATACTTACTCTTACGCCGGAGGTGGGTCCTGGGATAACACCCGGGGCGAGCCTAACGCGTGTTGTTGTGTGCAGATACCCGAAGGATCTTCAGTAGCCGAAGGGATCTATACGCAAACCTCTCGGAAGAACCTTAATCCAGTTCAGCCGAAAGGCCTCCTTTATTTGTCCGAAGTGATTGCAAGAAATTACTTCAACAAATTGGCGCCATCCGTGGGACCTTCCGCTCGATCTACCTGAGGTTCGGAATGACAGGTCCTACACCAACGTTCGGAATGACAGGTCCTACACCAACGTTCGAAACGACGGGTCCTACACCTCTTTTTACCCTTGTCCGGAATGCGGGGGAAACCGAAGGATCCGGAGGAGACCAAGATCCTCCGGATGTCCAAACCCTAATCGCAGGTCATCTTTCAGCCTTGAAAGAGTTGTTCAAACAACCGAGCAATCGCAACCTGGTAAACCCCAGAATGCTGAGGCTCGGCGACGAATATGAAAATTCGGAGGAAGAAGATGTTGAAGGGTCACCATACGGAAAGGGGAAAAAGGCGGACGATGACTTGAGCAAACCATTTAAGGAAGTAATTAAGTGCCCGTTCACGAAAAGGATCACAGAGTTCTCATCTCCCAAGCACAAGATACCGACGAACCTAAAACTATACCAAGGAACCACTGATCCAGATGACCACATCAATCGTTTTACCGGAGCAGAAAATCATGAAGAATGGCCCATGCCCGTATGGTGTCGGATGTTCCAACAAACCTTGGACGGGAAAGCCAGGGGATGGTTTGATAAGCTCCCGACGGGAAGCATTGATAGTTGGGACGAGCTTCAGAAGAGGTTTTTGAATAGGTTTAGTATGTTAAGGGTGAGCACTAAGGACCTCACGGAGATCAACAAGATTCACCGGAAGGCTAATGAGAGCCTCTCGGACTTCAAGGAGAGATGGGTGTGCGAGGTCAATTATTTCCCAGACGCTCCCGAAGTTTTGCAAATCGGTTCGTTTCTGAACGGTCACCATTACCCGGAATTAGCAAAGAAGTTCTCTGACAAGATCCCTAAGACTGTCGATGAGATGTTGGAAAGAATTGATGATTTCATCCGTGCCGAGGAGGCTTTCCGGACAACAGAACTGCCGAAGGGAGAGAAAGTGGAATCTCGGCCTAACCCATACCACAACAGAAGTGACCAACAACCAAGGCCCCTCTTCGGAGGAGATCGCCGCCGGAATAACCTCAAGATTGATTTCAAGGGACGCAGGGGTGACTACTATGCTCCTTATGTTCCCCCAAAGCATGACAGCTCTAGCCGGATTGATCCCCGCCGCATTGACAACCGCCGAAATGAGACAAGGCCGATAGATCTGAGCGCCCTGACGAAGACACCAAAAGAGATATTGGCAACTGAGCACCAGCTGAAGTTACCACAGCCTCCTCCCACGAAGGGGAAGATAGCAAAGGATTTTGCGGATCGGTATTGCGACTATCATGGTGAGAAAGGACATTATACCGATGATTGTTGGCAACTCAAAGAGGAAATAAAAGCCGCACTAAATACAGGGAAGTTAGACCATTTGTTGAAAGGTATCAGAGGAAAAGGAAGGGCCACACAAGGGGATAATCACCAGGGGAACAAAGGAAAAATTATTAACATGATTCAAAGCTCAGTAACCTCTCAAAGAGAAGGAAAGACAGACTCAGAAGAATGGACGAATCTTCCGATAAGTTTCCCGTCCATCTTTACGAATGAGATGTCGGACGAGCTGCTTGTGATCGAAGCCGAGATGGAAGGGATGACAATACAAGGAGTCTACGTGGATCCTGGCGCTTCTATGGAGATAATGTATGAACACCAATTTGAACGGTTAAGCCCTTCTACTAAAGCCCAGTTGAAAGAATCCAACACTACTTTGGTAGGATTCACAGGGAAGCCCGTTAAGCCGCAGGGATCGATAGATTTGGAAATCTGCTTAAGAAGTCAAGGCCGATCCCGGAAAGTCTGGATGGAATTCGCTGTGATTGATTCGCCCTCCTCCTACAACATCATATTAGGATGCACCGGTTTAAGGAAATTACGGGCCATCCCCTCGACTATTCACTCGATGGTCGAATTCCCTACTCCGGGCGGTATAGCAACACTAACCGCACGTCCAACAATTCAAGAATACCATGGGTCAATGAAGGAACGAAGGAAGGAAAAGGGGGGGTAAGGGGAGACGCTTGGAGCGCTGAAATAACAAAGGGGAACGCCGGAAGGGATGCCTGTCATCCAGAAGATCCACCGCAGGAACATGGGAAGAAATCCGTGGTCGGAGAGGCTATCCGACGCTACAACCAAAGGAATCCTTAAAAGTTGACCGAGGTAGCAATAACGGCTCAGGTAACTGTTAACACAAAATAACCATTTCACTATTGCTATTTCATTCTCGCCAATATTTGTTCTCATTATAAACTAACGGAAGGAACGAAAATACCTTCATAACTTAAGGCAGGTAGTCCCACATGCCAATGGAACGAGACTAATGGGAAAACAAGCCAAGAAAGGCACGAATCCGCCGAAGGAAGGGAAATTTGCCAAGCGGAACCGCGCGAACCACGCAAGGATGGAAAAGAAAGCACCGTTGATATGACGGACAACCAGCTGTTAAAAATGTTTTCATGAATATTTGATTTATGTATCTTATGTAACACCCGAAAGGGCTTGATATTAACTATTTAAATGACAAATGCAGCTATCCCACCATTGAAGGGAGGCAATTTTCCTACAATATGTTCTGGCAACACTTGTGACATTCTGAACATAAGTTGAAAGTGACCCCTCCGAGAGGTTCGCGCCCTCCGGATATTTTCGTGGTCAATGTTCAAAGATGGTATGCCCAAAAAAGGGGCCTACCATATAGTTTCTGAACATAAGTTGAAAGTGATCCCTCCGCGAGGCTGGCCCCCTCCGGAGAGTTTTGTGGTCAATGTTCAAAGATGGGATACCCAAAAAGGGGTTACCATAACGGTACCCAAAAAGGGGTGACCGAGTAATCATTTATTTTACTTTGAACATAAGCCGAATGTGACCCCTCCGAGAGGTTCGCGCCCTCCGGATATTTTCGTGGTCAGTGTTCAAAGAACGGCGTGTGTCGCCCAAAAACGTATAAGCTTGTACCTCCGGAACTATGCAAATAGTGAAGGTAATAAAAAACAAGTGTTATACGTTCATAACAAAAATCTAGCTCCAACGTAAGCTTGTACCTCCGGAGCTATGCAAATAGTGAAGGTAATAAAAAACAAGCGGTACGTTCATAACCCGAATGTAGGCCGAACGTCAGCTTGTACCTCCGGAACTGCGCAAGCAGTAACGGTAATAACAAACAAGTGTTCGGCACACGTTCGGGGGTCGAAAACGCAGGTGTAACAAAAGGATAATAAGTGGTCCGCGGAAGCTAAAGTGGAGCAAACAATCCGAAACTATCATATTTGGGAAGCTAAATTGTTACATTTTTTGCTCCGCACGCGTGATAAAAAAAAAGGAGAAAAGAGGAGGGGGAAAGACCAGATAATCATCAATAATGGCAAGTTTATAAAATCCGATAGTCCAATCTGAGTATTCAAAAGAGTACACCATCGCACGAACCAAAACAGAAGCTCCGTAAGATCAAAGCAACACTAAACATCCCGGTTCACCGAATGGGTAAATTACTCCGAAGTAAATTAAAGCGATGCGTAAAACAAGAAACATGAAAAGCCGAATTATGCAACACAACCACATGGCTAGATGTACAAATAAACAGATATCATGCAAATTGTACGCTAAATTATTACAGTCATCCGAGTCGAATAAATTATTTCTGGCCCGAGGGCCTTACATCCACAAATGTTTTTCAAAGTAACAGTTTAAAATAAGCTTCACAAGAATTCCGGGATGATCAGGAGGCCGACTCGTTCACTCCAGCAGAAGAGCCCTGGACGTTAGCAACTTCGGTCTCAGCAACACCGGAAGTGGATCCAGCGGCAGCACCGGCATGTTGGTCTTCAACGGAAGTAAATGGAGGTGGGTCAGGGAAGATCTTCAAGATTTCATCGGGAGACTTAAGGTAGGAGCTGCTAATCCTCTTGATGTAGGGATACTCGGCGGTAAATAACCCATCGTACAACGGGTCAAACTTCTTGCCAGCTTCCACATCCAGGTTATCCGTCTCGGCCACAATTTTAGCCACTTCCTCCGGCTTACGACCTACAACCACACCTTCCATAAAACCGGATTGCGAAGATAAACTGAAAGGGCCCCCCAAATGCTCCTTATATTCATGACTACCCAAGAGACGTCGAACCACTTCCGGAATGACTTCTTTCACAACCTTAAACCTATCTGCCTCCTTCCGGCCCAGTCGGGCGATAAGATCCTTCTTCACATTATGGAGGTCCAGATTGTCTTTTACCTCTTCGCCCAGCTTGGTCTTGGCTTTTTCCAAGTCAGCCTCCAGGGCACTGATCCGTTCCGCCGCGACCAACCTCTCGTCCTCAACCAACTTCTCCAACTCTTTAACCTGACCCATCAACTCCGATTCTTTCACCATGCAGGTGGAATGTTCGGTCCTCAGCTGTTTGAGTTCTCCCACGTTCTTTTCGAGGTTTCCGCACTGCTGATGGGTGCGGTACAGCTCGTGATGCTCATGAAGAAGATTTTCAAACCGGAGTAACAGGTCCGATTGAGCTACGGCTCCCATGCCCAATAGCTTCCAGGCCCTTTGGCCAGCTTCAGCATCACCCAGATTCTCTAGGAACGACTCCTCTTTCGGAGTCGGCAGATTCAGCATCAAGTCCCGACAAACTTCCCAACCATCCAAACGATCATCCTTGCGAACTTTCCACGCCGGAACATGCAAAGCAGCAGGGTCATCCTCATCAACTACCTTCTCCTTCCCATGGCCAGAGCCAGCGCCGGAGGAACCCCCTATAAAAAATATATGCAAGGAAAAGTAAGAATGAGCAATGGTTATTGTCAAAAATAAATGCAAGGGCAAAATGCAGGGAGCGACATTCCCGAAAGGCTTACCAGCACCAGCGGCCTCGGACGTGAAGCCCACGCCAACACTTTCTGGGCCCACCGGCTGTTTTCTTCCGGCCGAAGAGCCTTGGCCCTCCGGCTGTTTTCTTGCGGCCGAAGCATCTGGCTCCACCGCATCAGCATCTTCGTTCGGTCTTCTTCGCTTGACCGACTGGAACTCACCACCTCCTTCCACATTGCGTTGAAGACGAAACCTAGTCCCATGTTGCTGGGACTGGGACGTTTGCCGAGCAACGTTTTGCTCTTGTTTCTTCTTTTTGGCCTCCAATACCTTATTGTCAGGTACCTCGACCTCTGTCAACTCGGCCGTCTTCTTCGGTATATCGGCATTAGAAGTGGCAGGAGTGGTCACATGCGTCTCGTGAGACTGACCTTCCGGATATTTATCCCCTTGCACCACAGACGCATCCTTTCGAACTTTCGGTTTCTTCAAATATTGAGACATTGTGATAGCTGCAAAAAGTGAAAAAGTTAAAACACTTAAGTAGTAAGCAAAATATACCGGTCAGGGAAATACAAAACAAAGGCTGCAAGGCTATACCCCTCCCCTCGGCATCCCTTATGGCGACCCGATAGCCGGGATGTTCCCAATGAGATGTAAGCCCAACGTCATAGAGAAAAGCCCGAGGAACTTGGACAAGATCTATCACACCCTGAGCAAGTCGATCAGCATCCGCAACATCGAACTCTCCTCTTGGATACAGATCCGATACATCCGAATAATGATGCCTCCAAGGCATGGCGAACGGAATGGCTCGCCTATCTATCAGAAAGAAATCACGTTTCCAACCCTTCAAACCAGTCAAAATTTCCCGAAAGCACACCCTCTTCTCACGACCGACCCTTTTTTCAAAAGAAAACCAATGGCCTTGCTTACTCAGTTTGTAAAAGGCCCGGAACAGAGGAGTAGTAGGATTGATATGTAGGCTTCGGCAATACACTTCGAACAAGGTCGCATGATGCATTCCCAACGGAACCAATTGAGAAATATGAACTCTATAGTATTTAATAACACCCAACAGGAAGGTAGAGAAAGGTACACTCAGGCCACCCTCAATAAAATATTCCAAGTACAAGCCGATAGCATCGTCTGGTAGTTCGTCCATTGTCATACCTTTCGGGGGTAGCCGCGGATGCAGGTCTGTCGGTATACCATAGTCCATAGTTATCTTGCGCACAGCCTCTTCGTCCAACCGAGAGGTGTACTTTCGAATGTCAAACTTGGGAAGAAATACCTCAACCCCTTGAATATCCTCGTCAGGAGTCGAAACAAGAGAATCCGACATGGTTTAACCGAGGGAAAGTAGGATATAGCCGAACAGCAAAGTAAATACAAAAATATGGGTGGTTCGGAACGTACCTTTGCAGACGAAGGATTAATAGGGAAGCCGCTTGAATCAACTCGCGATTACTATTCGGAAAATAATGCCGCAAGACGTCTTGAAGAAATGTGTAAAATTACGGTAATAACAAGTGTCACAAATAAGGCTATTTATAGGTAAAAAGGAGCGCGTGAAATATAGCGCCCAATCAGGCGCTGACGTGGCAGCACCTCCACCCACGCGCTAGACGCATGCATACGTGTCAGCAATCTATGATTACAATTCTTTTTCAATAATAATAAAAATATGTATAAAATGACTCTCGGCCATTTTAAAATAACGCAAGGGATACTCAAGCCTAGCGGTCAGGATTGACCGGAAAATGTAAAATATGAATCCACAAATTATCTAAAGTATCACACCGTCGACACAGCCGACCCTTCCGGAAAAAACAAAAAAGTACATTGACTCATCAGACAAACATGACAGTTATTCTTTGAAAGAGCAAAGGGTTGTTGACAACTTGGACCCCTCAGAAATGATAAGAATAGGGCGTACAAGTCTGGGCGGTGGTCAGTAAGTCAATACATGTTGCAAGGCGTATGTTGTCAATCACAAAGGATTCAGGAAGTATTGCAATGATAATTTCTGTACATCAAAGTAATCATGTCAGGGGTAATGTCAGAATTTTCAAAGTATCACAACATCGGTAAAACCGATACTATGATACTGGGGGGACATGTTGATATATGTGTCCGAATGATTTTTTCCGAAAGGCATAAAAACACTGTTTAAGTATTACAGGTATATGCATCCGAGCAACCTATGCCGGAAGAAACAAAGACATTCTTTAAAAGTATTACATCATCAGTCTCCAATCGATAATGCAATACTGGGGGGACATGTTGACGTATGTGTCCGGACGGCTTGTCTTGACCGGCCGTCCGAACGACACAGAGCCGTCCGGAAATAACGAAGGGCGCTCGACTCATCCGGCCAGTATCACTGTAAGTAATAGGACAGATGGCGTTTACCTTTTGATAGATGGCAGCTGCAGACACCGCCGCCGCCGCCCCGAGATTTACGGGATTGTGTCTGAGACATGTTCCCTGAAAACCCGGCGCCGCCATTTCAGGTACCAAGGCTGGGCACTATAAATACCCAGCTCATTTACTACTCTCAACTAACTAATTTATTAGCATTTACTTCATACTACTATTCATAGCCCCTCGGAATATCAAATACTTACTCTTACGCCGGAGGTGGGTCCTGGGATAACACCCGGGGCGAGCCTAACGCGTGTTGTTGTGTGCAGATACCCAAAGGATCTTCAGTAGCCGAAGGGATCTATACACAAACCTCTCGGAAGAACCTTAATCCAGTTCAGCCGAAAGGCCTCCTTTATTTGTCCGAAGTGATTGCAAGAAATTACTTCAACAGGGTGTTTTAGTTATTGTGGTATTATTAGGTGTGTGCTAAAGTGGCAACCCAATAACAGTTGTTGAGTTGTCACTGCACTTAGCTCTTTTAGACGAGAGCTGATATTCTCACAACCTCACATACTCGATGATGTTATAAATTTTGTTAATCTTTTTGTCCTTAACTAACTATATTTTTCTTGTTTACCATCAACAATGCTTATGACGTTACATACGTGTATATCAAAACATCAATTATTTCTAAACGTTAACGATGGATCCAAAGATGTTTTGAATACATGATTTATGATTTATCTCTAAGCTCGAATCGCTGCGCTGTGCGCCGGATTCTTCGAGCTTCCTTCTGTTCTTGGGGGAGTATGCCCTTGCTAATAAAGTCAATGATTGGTGTCATTCACGTAGGGCCTTCTTCTTCTATCACTGTGGATATTTCCATCTCTTCGATTGACTTATTTTTCAAGGTTTCCGCCAATACTTGTTTTGATAAATGTGCAAAATTGGTGGATGCGATCTTGCTCAGCGCATCTGCTTTCCTGTTTTCACCCCTGGGAACTTGCTTGATGGTAAACCTATCGGAGTTCTGGATTAGAGATTTGGTTTTTTCGAGGTATTGGATCATGTGTTCCTCCTTTGCTACATACTCGCCTAACACGTGGTTAGCAACTAGCCGTGAGTCGACGTTCGCTTCTAGGTTGCGTGCACCCATTTGAATTGCGATGCGTAACCCAGCCAGGAGTGCTTCGTATTCTGCCTCGTTGTTCGTGGCTGTGAATTCAAAGCGCAGGGCATATGTGAATTCAGCTCCTTCTGGGTTAGTGAGAATAAGACCACCTCCTGATCCATCTACGCACGAGGATCCATCAGTGAATAGAATCCATGGTTCTTGAAGTTCCTCCTTGCTTGTCGCAGGTGTAGTGTCAGTATCTGGCTTCTCAATGATGAAGTCGGCCAATATCTGCCCTTTGATTGCAGTGCGCGGTCTGTACGATATGTTATGCTCACCCAGTAACACACTCCATTTTTGTAGGCGTCCCGATGCGTCGGGTCGTGAGATAACTTGTTTGATGGGTTGGTCTGTGATAACAGCTATTGGGTGCGCCTGGAAATACCTGCGCAGTCTTTTTGCTGCAAATACTAAGGCTAGTACTAACTTCTCCATTGCAGTGTAGTTAATCTCCGTCTTCTTGAGCGCCTTACTAACAAAATAGATGGGTGTTTGGACAGAGTTCCTATCTGTCAGTAGTACTGCGCTGACTGCTCCCTGGGTCGCAGATAGGTACATGATCAGCTCTTCCCCTGGTCGGGGCGCGACAAGCTTTGGGAGCGCTGCTATGTGTTGTTTGAGCTGTTGGAAGGCTTCTTCTGCTTCCGCGGTCCACCTGAAGTCTCCCTTTTTTGTGCACTTCTTGAGTGTTTTGAATAAGGGGAGTGACTTGTCCGCTGATTTAGATAAGAATCGGTTCAGTCCGGCTAGTTTGCCGTTTAGTGACTGAACCTCCTTCAGTGTGCGCGGTGAGGGGAGGTCAATGACTGCCTGGGTCTTCTCCGGGCAAGGCTTGATCCCATCAGGTTCTATCAAATACCCGAGGAACATGCCTTCTGTTGCGCCAAATGTACACTTCTTGGGGTTCAATTTCATGTTGATTCTCCTCAGTGTTTTGAACGTTTCCTCCATGTCGCGCACTAGTTCTTCCTCCGTATGGCTTTTGATGACGAGATCATCGACGTATACTTCCAAGTTGCGGCCTACTTGCTTCTCGAACGCGGTGTCTACCAATCGTTGGTATGTTGCTCCTGCGTTCTTTAGGCCGAAGGGCATCTTTGTATAGCAGTAGACCCCTTGACTTGTGTGGAAGGCCGTTTTTTCTTCATCTTCCTCCGCCATTTGAATTTGGTGGTACCCCTTGTATGCGTCCAGGAAGCATTTGAAGGGAAATCCACACAGAGATTCGATCTTCCAGTCTATCTCCGGTAGCGGGTAGCAGTCCTGTGGACATGCTTTGTTGAGGTCTGTAAAGTCTACGCACATTCTCCAACTGCCATCGCTTTTCTTTACCATTACTGGGTTAGAGAGCCAGTCATGGTAGTAGACTTCCCGCATGATGCCTGCGTCTACTAGTTTATGTACTTCTTCCAGGATGGCTTTTGCGCGGTCTGGAGCTTGTCCGCGCTTTTTCTGTCGTATTAGAGGATATCCTTGTCGGATTTGCAGTTTGTGTTCCGTGATGGAGCGTGGCACTCCTGTCATATGCTTTGGTTCCCATGCAAAAATATCTAAGTTATTTTGCAGGAGTGCGCATATAGCTGATTTGCCTTTGTCAGTCAGAGACCCGCCAATAGATACCTGTTGATCCAGGTAGTCAGGGTGAATGGCGACCTTTAGGTTTGGGACTTTGGTTGCGCGCTGTTCTGGAACATCGCCTACGTCATTTGTCACTGTGTTGCATTCTTTGGGTGGTATGGTGGTATTGTAAAGAGTGACAATACCTCCTTCCACTGGGAACTTGAGCATTCCATGTGCTGTGGATGGCACGGCGCGAATAGATGATATACCAGGTCTCCCGATAATGCCGTTGTACGGAGAGGGGGATCTGATTACCATGAAGTTCATCCAGGTGACTGTAGAGTGTGGTTTGTCACCCACTTCTACAAATAGACGTAATTGCCCCATGGGCCATATCTTCTCCCCTGTGAAGCCAGTGAGCGATGTTGTGGCTGGGATCAATTGACTCTGTATCTCAGGTCGCAGCTTCTTGAAACAGTGTTCATATATGATATCTGCGGATGCACCTCCATCTACATACATGCGACGGATGTCGTGACCCCCCGTATGTATTTCAATGGTAAGTGGATCCACTACTGCGTTGTTCGCAGTCAGGGAAGGGAAAGAAATTTCATTTCCTTTAGAAAATCGTTGACTGACCTTCTGTCTTGTCGCGCGCTGCCATGGCTGTATCATGTAGATGATATCTGCCTTTTCTTTTGATGTCTCTTTCTTGGCCCCTGGTTTCGGTTTGTCTTTCCCTTCTCTAATGTTTTTTACGAGGTGGTCCATCTTTCCTTCCTTTACCAATTTGTCAATCAATTGGCGCAGTTGGACGCACTCGTTGGTTGTGTGGCCTTTCTGTCCATGGTATTCGCAGTAACCATTCCCTGTGCGCCGATCCTCTGGGGTGCGCATTGGTGGTGGTTTCGGGAAGTTCGCCCCTTCCGTTGCGAATATTTCCTTTGGAGTTTTTGTTAACGGGGTGTACTTGTCGTTTCCCCTTCCACCGCCTTGAGTGCGATAACTCCTATTACGATTGCCGCTATGGTCATTGGATTGTCTCCTTGACTCTTCTTGTGGTCTATGGTTCGAATAGCCTTTCTTGCTATCCGCAGCGGCTTCTTCTCCTTGGACGAAAGACCTCGTGCGCTTCATGAGTTCGTCGAAAGTTAAAGGGACCTTATCGTTTAACTTTTTTATCAAATCCGGGTTATTGATTGCATTCATAAAACCCGATATTTTTAGTATCTCTGGGCACGCCTTGACTTTCATGCATTCATCCTTAAAGCGTTCCATGAAAACGCTTGTGGATTCACCTTGTCGCTGCTTAACCCTAGCGAGTTCCACAGGGTTTTTGGCGCACTTCTTTCTTTGAGTAAAGTTTAAGCGAAATGCCCTTCGCAACTCTTCAAACCCACCGATGCTTCTACGTGGAAGCTTGCTAAACCAGTTGCGCGCATTCCCTACTAACGTGGAGTTGAACATATGGCACCACACAGGTTGTGGCCAATTTTCGATAGTGGCTGCTGATTCGAAAATTTTTAGGTGATCATCAGGATCACCTGTCCCATCATATGTTTTGACGTTAGCAGGCATGCGCCTTTTCTTATTCTCCGAAAAATCGCTGATGCGTCTAGTGAACGCATCAACCTTTTGGCGACGCCAGGGAAGAGACATGTCTTCGTCATCCTGGTCGCGATATTTTCCTCTTGATTTCCAGTGTCCAGTTTCTTTGTCCTCGTTGTCCGAGGAATCACTTGAGGATGAGCGCACCCTTTTGCGATGCTTGCGCCGACTATTGTCAGAATCTGAGCTTGTTCCTCTGCGGCGCTTGCGCCGACTATCATCAGAGTCAGAGCTTGAAGGGCTTTCACTTGGGGAACACCGCCGCCCAAGCCTATCCTGAATCCTGCGACTGCCAAGCCTAGCGTGGACGTTGGCGCGCCGTTCCCCCTCTTCAGGCTCTTCCCAATGTTGAAGATCGGCTGCTTCATCCTCCATAACCCTCTTTCCAATCCTGGTAAACACTGGTTGTTTGCGGCTATCCTTCTCGCGCCTTTCCTTTCGGTAGCCCGATGGGGACGCCTCATGCTCGGGGTCAAAGTTGAGTCTGGCGTGCAGACTTTGGCTTGACCTCTTCTTTGCCTCCTCTCGCATGAGCGCAGTCAAGGCTTCGTAGTTTTGAGATACAAAGTCGCTTGGCGCCAATTCGGAAGTGACTCCTTCTAGCGCGATGGAGTCTGTTTCCAAGGCAGGATCCTTGTTTCGGATAGGCGCATTGGGAGGCTCAGTGAAGTTCACCTCTGGCATGGTAAGAGGAGTGCGCTCCAGTTCTACCGCGTTAGTACTTGTTGTAATAGCGGGGGTAGTCCCGGTGAGTGATTCCACTGTAGGAAAGACCAGATCTGAGTACGCTCCTAAGCTTCTAGGCGTGCTGGTTGTCCCAGGGGCCTGCTTAGGGGGCGCATCCGTTTGATGCTTCTTCCCTAGTGGGTCATCATGCGCTTTCTTCCCATGTGGACTCTTGTGACTTCCGGTGTTTCGTCATTCTAGTTCTTGGTAAGATTCTTAGTGTAGGGTCCCACGGATGGCCCCACTTGTTGATACAAAAGTTGGGCGTTCCTTGTGAGGGCTTCTATTCTCGTACCAATTAGATCTTAATGCTTGATGGAACCTGCGCACTAAGAAAAAGAGCAGACACCGTTAGGCTTATCGAGGGATTGTCTCCCCCGATTATCCTCCGGCGTGAGAGTAAGTAATCGAATTTAGGGTTTAGTGAAGAGTTAGGGTTTTTAGTGAGTCGTACCTTTACCGAGGGCTTGAGTGCCCTTTATATACACACGAAATCCTAGTAGGTTTCGTGTTCCCTACTCCTCGGCGTGTTCGCCGACCTTGGATATTTGGTGTATATCCCCTTTATTTAGGAGATACTCAATATCCCATCCGGAAATAACTTTGGGTTTGGGCCTTATTAGCCCAAATCGCATAACTGGTAGTCCAGTTATCGCCATTGCGCCCCACACGTAGTGGGCTTAAGTATTAGTATTGTTTACTAATCGGGTCCGTGACCCGGGTATAGACTATACGTCATCATATGGTGTTTTAGTTTAATATATATGAAATGAAGTTGATCTTTTTAAAATTACATAGACGTAAGCAACTCCATGTGAATGTTATTACAGTATAAGTTTACAACATTAAAAACTAATATGGCATAAAAGAACTTACAAACGACGTGCAATTATAAAAAGGGTTAATAGAGAAATATATTACAAAAGTTTGACAAAATGTTCGTCTAAGTTACTAAAGTTTAAAACGTTACAAATAGGTTACTAAAGTTTGGTCTCCGGTTACATAAGTTACTGAACCTCTTAAATGATGACATAGCTTATTTTTTAAGTACAAAACGGTCCTTGTCGTTAGCCGGGTTTTACGGATTTAGTCCCCAGACCACTATTCCTGTTAGTTTGACCATTTTTATACGTCTTCATATGTTTTTACCCGTTTTTATACGTTTTCATACTTTTTTATACTTAAATCCGTGAAACCCGGCTAACGACAATGACCGTTTTGTACTTAAAAAATAAGTCATGTCATCATTTAAAAGGTTCAGTAACTTATGTAGCCGGAGACTAAACTTTATTAACTTATTTGTAACAATTTTTACTTTAGTAACTTAGGCGAACATTTTATCAAACTTTGATAACATAATTATCTATTAACCTTTATAAAAAAATAATAATAATGTACTCCGTAGTTCTGAAAAAGAGCACATGGCCACAAACGGTGTATGTACATTAACTAATTTATTTAAGACACAAAAAAATAATAATGTAGTTCTGAAGAAAAGCCACACAAAACTGTCTATTCTCTTTAACAGTAAAATATTTGACTTAAGTTCCAAGTCCAAAATTTAAATATTTTTCTCTAAAATGGTACTTTAACTAATTTATTTAAGACAACTTTTTATCTTTTTGAATGAGCTATCCTTTTTATTTATTGTACATAACACAATAAATAGTTAAATTTTACATATTTTTAAGCTTAAAAACACACGCTTTACTTTTTTAGTGTATGAACAAATGTTGCGTGAACAATATCTCAACATTTGCAAATATTGTACAAAATAGTCAAATATTCACATAAAGAAGTGTTAAAAAAAAAAAAAAAAAAAATCTAAAGTAAACATGTAGAATTTTGGAAGAATAATATGAATATATCCACACCCACAAGCATGTAGAAATCATATCGCTAAGCGCGTAGTTTTTAAGAAATGATCCACTCTCTATTTTTACACGCTTGAATGTGTGACCCATTTTAGATAGTGTGATTGTTTGTTTCTACACACTGATAAATGTGTAAGTTTTTCACACGCCAATAATCATAGATAAAATCATGTTTCTACACATTTGAAATTGTGTTTAGTTTTAACGCACCTTATAGTATAAATAAAACTACACGTTTTAATAAATGTAGAATTTGACTTCTTATTTGGAGTGGTATAATCCAAGCCATGCGTATCATCGACTGTCAGCAAAGATCATGGATTCATGGTGCTAAATGCTGCTAATTATGATGTAGCCGACCAAAAAAAAAAAACTTTTGCATATATATCATTCCGAAAATGCATAATTGCATATATATTCAAAGCATGTATAAAAACCATTGTATTATGTGCATAAAAAACTTGTACAAAGGATACATATGCAATTATTTATCTTGTGAGAGATATATATGCAATTTGAAAAAAAAAAATAATAATAATGAAACAGGAAACAGTTGTCGTGAAATGGGCCTACATGATTTAATAATTGATGATGGTATCTTTGCATGGGCCCAGTGGCCCATCCACCGTTTCTCGCCGCATCTTCATTGTCAGTTTGAAAACATTGAATTTGGAGTAAAATTGCACCGTTGGTCTTATGGTTTAGGCCAAATTCCACCGTTCGTCTCTGATTTTTTTTTGCACCGTTTGTCCCTGTGGTTTATATATGTAGTACCGTTCGTCCTTATCTCTAGAGATAGGGACGAACGGTGTTACATAGTTTCAGGCCAAATCTTTGAAATAAGGACGAACGGTGCTACATATATAAACCACAGGGACGAACAGTGCAAAAAAAAAAGATCAGGGATGAACGATGAGATTTGGCCTAAACCACAGGGACGAACGGTGCAGTTTACTCTTAAATTTGTAATAATTGTATTTATGATAAAATTAAATGTTGTAACTACCATTATATTTTGGAAAATATTGTTTTATTTAAGCTCGAAAGGATCAAGTATGATTCTTTTAACAGGGCCAATTGCACAAATATCTTCAGGGTCGGTGGGCAAGGTGAAAAGACTACCTAAGGCTCACAATTTTAGAGCCTCAAAATTTATATTTGATATATAAAATTATAAATAAGACTTTTTTATAATTATGCATGAATAATTACATTTTTTTACTTCAGTAAATCTCATCGTGTATTTGAAAAGAAATACACTCTTCATTTAACCTTTACTTTAAGGTATCGCTATCAATTTTCGTTCAAAGACGGGCCTATGTATCCTTCTAGAAGTGAATAATGACATATATATCATTCTGGAAGTGAATAATTGCATATATATATATATATACCATTTGTACAAACTTTTAATACATATGATATAACGACGGGTTTTCATGTGCTCATTTATCATACGCTAATTTTGTTTAGTAATGTACTAATGTAGTCGGTCTCAAAAATCGACCAGTGACATAACGATAGAAAAACTATCAGGTATTTTCGTTTCCCCATGAAATGTGAACCTAAAATGGTCACCAGGGCCAAAAACCAACACGGTTGATGGTCATCCCTAGTATAATTATGTTTGTCAGATTTAGTTAACCCTGGATCGTCGCTTTAGACAAGCCTTAAGAGTAAACGAATTTTTGAAGAAATTTCCAGCGTTGATAGATGTTTTGGCGTTGGTAAATAACATCACTATTTACCAAAACGGGTAGATGGAGAAAGATCTATGTTCATGTTACCGGAGCAAGTAGTACTTTTTGGACTTTTCTTGAGATGTTCGTTCATCTAAAGAGGTTTAAACCACCATGCAATTTAGAGATGGTTTACATCCCCATAAACGAATTTATTAAGAATCGTGGTTCTTGTGATTTACTAAAGTACAATAGAGTGGGTTGTCTGTGATACCTCATATTCCCTCTTTGTGTGGTCGAGCTTTTGGTAGTAGAAATCACCTGAGAAGACAATAATATGTGGTGGATACATTTTACAGCAATTACTTGTCTTCTTCGCAGCTAAAATCGAGCCAATCTTTTAAAAGTTAATGATTGTGGACTTTTTAGCCATAAAGATTTTGTGCCTGATATCATCAACTAAGGAACTACGAAAAAAGTGCACGACAAACTACCAAAATTTTCAATTCACGTGGACCTCCATGATATTTTGTGTCACGTCGAATTCTGAAGGTGACCTTTTCTTTAAAGTGTCCTCGAGTTAAAAGACAAAGATAAAGTGGAAAGAAAACGAGTGAAGCTAAAAGGTAATGTTCTTGAGATTATAAACTATTACAGTTCCGTTGTGTTTATCCTGCATCCTAACTCGCCTTATGTTGTTGCTACCATAAATAGGAGATTATGCAGGAAAAAAAACATTAGGCAACCCAGAAATTATAAACCAGGGTGGTAACTGGTAAACCAAAGCATCATACAGAAGCGTTATACAAAAACTGGGTTAAGTTGCAATTCAAGTCACAAGATTAGATGTATGTACTTATTGTGAGTTGCAACGGTGATAACTGGAATAACTATAAGCACAAATTCGACTAAATTGCTATGGTGAAATCAAGGTACATAAGCAGAAAGAAAGAAAAATGGCATACTTTCTTTTATTGGATGAACAAAAAAAAACGATGATTGCTGTTACGGGATTTACAAAGAAAATAAAGATTTTCCCTAACAATGATTTTTTAGGTAGAAGGAGGAAAAAGTTTACTCTAACTAAAGTGTCCCCTAATAAAACAAAAAAACATAATTACAATGTACTCATGTTCTTTTCGTCTGCTCTTCTGGTTTAGGCTGGTGGCATCATCACGGTTCATAGCTGTTACCATGGGGAAAAAAAACACGAAAGAAAATACCATTAAAATAGAAGCATTTTTTAGTCATACAATTAAGTACCTAAATAGCCTTTATCTAGTGACATAAGAACTGTGATAAAAAAAAAAGGCTAAACAAAACTGACTTGAGACTTGTGATAAAAACGCCAAACTTTTTATTCAAGTAAAACAGATAAAGATATTGAAATGCAAGTATATTTTAGAAACCAAGAGATGATGACAAGGAATCTTTACCTGCCGCTAGAAGGACCTCCTGAATAAACGCCATGCCCTCCGTAACCACTCCCAGAAATCTGAAAACATATTAACAGTGATCAAAAAAATTACTTTACGGGTGTTTGGGTTTGCGTTCTGGATCTAACAACAAAACACAGTCACTTATTTACCCCTTTTTAACCTGATTCTAGAGGTTTGTATTTTTATTTCACAGACCATTTGTACATTTTTTTATCTAATTATTTGGTAAAAAAGACAGAATTTCCTAAACATCTAATCATCGAATATATAAATAAAACAAAAACTTGTCAAACATCCGACTATTTTATAACGTCTTACAACAGATATACATCCAAACATTTCCAAATAAACACTTTCAGAAAGCACAATGAAACACTCGCTAAACAGCTCAAAATAATTAGAAATTTTGTTACCTGGGAACCACCATAGCCACCATAATCATCACCCTGAGGCAACTCTTGATCATATCTATCAGAGCGAGAACTATGTCCACGTCCACGTCCACGGCCACGGGAATTACCATCACGGTTTCTATATCTTGTTGATGCATCTGGCGTGTCCATTGACATGGGATGATAAGGCATAGCCGGTGGTCCTGCTCTAGTTCCCCCCATCTCAAATACATTGGCTCTTAAACGTGTGGTTACTTCTAGAAGAGCATTGCTAGCAACATTTACGTCTCCAGTGATCTAGCAACCATAAGTAATAGTACCACTATTATAAAGATGTTTTTCAGGAGTGTCCGTGTGTGCGTGTGAGGGAGCGATTAAAAGAAAGATAATACTTGGTACAAGAAAATGGCTCATTCTAACTACGGGTCCAAATGGGCTGGGTCGTACCCCTAACACTTTCTTCTTCATTTTTTATAAATAATGATTACAATATTATAAAATATGGTTATCGTCACGTAAAAAATTGCAGTGGTTGATGTATTCCTCCAAGTTAGAAAACACTATTTAGTCCCTCAAATTTTTAATAAAAACTTTAAACTTCAGAAAATTAATCGCATTTTGATTAAAGTACGCAGAGTTTATCTGGCGATAATATAAAATGATGTAGAAGGTTATTAAAACTAGACTTTGGGCGACTTGCAATCCATTTGACAATTTGACCCGTTTCCCTTTTATTTACTTTCTTTAATCTTTAAATGACCCGTTTGAGGTCAAACACAACCCAAAACAGCCCAATTCATAAGTAAATTGATTGAGTCTGCCGCCTCAACTTAATTGCCGCAAGTCTGAAATTAGTAGAGAATACCTGGACCATTTCTTCATCTTCCGATGCAACTCTAGGCAGATTTTCCAAAGTGATGATACGTATATTTGCTCTTGTTAGGCTTCTCATCTCAGAAATAATCGCCCCGCCTTTACCAATCAAACATCCTATCCGTGAGCTTGGGACTAGCAAGCGTGCAGTAAGTACAACCACTCCAGAGTCTTTTTCACTCTTCTCACTGCATCGTAGTTGCAAGCGCATTGCTGCATCGATTGTTGGCGACGATTCTTCAAAAATCTGTAAGAGAACAAATCATTGTGTCATTAATCTTACTAATCTTCAAAAGTTTTTTTTTAAGATAATGGCTCTTCAAAAGCCGATTGTTTTTTACTTCACCTCTTTAGCAGATACAGTTATGAGGCAATCATCTCCTTCAGTAGTGTCACTATCGACTTTAATGGCCGCACCAGATTCTTGTCTTATCTGTTTAATAATTACACCACCTTTGCCACTCACCGCGCCAATATTCTCAGTTGGACAAACAAAACGAAGCGATAACTCCTTTGCAGAGGTTGCCCAGTCGCCCCCATCGTTTTTGTAACTCCCATAAGGACCCATTACAGAGTGTGGGCCCATAGGTGCACCATGGATTGGACCCATGTAGCCACTACCGGCTCTATGGATACTGGATGAGGACAACAGTAGATGCTGGGATCGTGATGGGTTCTCATGAAGACGAGTTGCCAACTGATACAGAGCATCCTTAACAACTGTAGTGTCACCACTAACCTAGAAAATTGAAAGATTTATATTCTTTAGCAGTTTAGCACAACTAACAAGTCAATGATAATAATCAGAACAATGTCACCACACACATTATGAAATCATTTATCTGCAAACTGAAAACTTAATAGTACCTGAAGAAGCTCGTCAAAGTTCAAGGCACAATATGGCAAACGATCATCACTCAGAATACGGATTTGAGCACGTGTTTCACTACGTATGTTTTGAACAACTTGTCCACCTTTACCAATCACACATCCAATTTGATCAGAAGGCACAAGCATTCTAACTGTAATTTGTTGAGCCTCACCAAATTCGTCATCAGCAACAGGTGCATCTTCAGCAATGATCTTATCGTGAACCTTAAAAAGAGCATCTAGTGCAGGACATACAAATTCATCGCTATTCCCGAAACTATTCGTTTCCTCACTTGAACTATAAATAATGACAACACGCTCTTCACATCCAGGCACACTTTCATTAATTCTAATTTTTGCTTGAGTGTCGGCTCTTAACTGTTTTATAATATCACCGCCTCTTCCAATGATACTTCCAACCTTTCTACCGGGACATAAGTAGCGGTACACCGTATCGTCTGGTCCAATCCCATGTGATTCCTTTTCTTCAGTGGCATTTGTTCTTCTACCTCCTTCACTAACTGGGAACTCGGGTTGGTAAGTTGATCGTTTCTCATAGTCGTTCTTCTGGCCAGCCATTAGAATAAAATAGTATGACCAATCACTCTAGCCGAAAGTCTGCAAAGAAGATATTTAGCTTCATAAATGACTGCAGAAAGTTAACTAGCAAACACATGGAATAAACTAGGATACTAGATAAAAGTTTAATATTAATTAAGGTTTAAATTATTACAATCTCAGCATTAAGAACTTCAAAATTAGGATTAAGTGTAACAAAATTACACAAATATTCGCCATTTTCTAATAGTATGCAACATGCTCTCGTTTCTTTCATTGTGGTCACAGGACACACACACAAACACACGAGAAGGTTTGGGGAAGTTTCGCCATCAAGACCAAAAAATTCGGGAAGAAACAGTGGCGGAGTGATGTTCCCGCTTGGGACAGATACCACGTCGGGATATATGCGGTAACAATCAGGCAGTCGCAAGGAACGACAACAACAACAATACCCAATCCTGTCGCGAGTGTGGTATAAGGGACGTAGGATCTAGAC
Source organism: Artemisia tridentata subsp. tridentata (assembly GCA_021014915.2). Classification (NCBI taxonomy): domain Eukaryota; kingdom Viridiplantae; phylum Streptophyta; class Magnoliopsida; order Asterales; family Asteraceae; genus Artemisia; species Artemisia tridentata. The sequence goes on from CP139506.1 coordinate 54,036,730, forward strand.
AGCCATACCCATTACTGAGGGTAGAGAGAATCGTGCTAGAAAGACCACCAGCAAGAGTATGAGTAAGTGTATACGCATCCAGAAAGACGACTCCCTGTGCTCTAACAACCTCTTAAAATATATTGGGACAAAAAGGGCAAATTCAATAAGATAGCTAATACATCTCGAGACTGTCACAAGTCGAAAAGTCTACTAAAAGGTAAAACTAAAGTGCCTAAGGCTTAGCGATATTAAGGTGTACATTAATGTGTACCTCCCCAAAGGGGTTTAATGTTTAAGTCTCCCTTGAGACAAAGATATAGTTTAGCATATGTGTGAGTTTCCCGCTTCAAAAGTTCTTTTTTAAGTTCCAACTCGGTAACTAAAGTTTTTGAAACGCACTAATTCTGTATACAACAACTCAATCCCGCTGTAGTGGGTATACGTGGAGGTAGAATGTAGACAAATCGTACCCGAAAGTAGGGAAACACGCTACTTTTGTATCTATAGTGCAAAAAAGTAATTACAATGCAAACAAACCTCAATAACCAAACACACTCATGGTTACAACCATAATCACCATCTTATCGTATACATTACCAAATCCGCTAACCGTTTAAATACATCAAACTCAAGCACAAGTTAAGTCTATCACTCTATCTCAGGGGTGGCCTACTAAAATATTTAAAGTCTTAAGTTCAATTCTTGTTAGGTGCAAAAAAGGTTTGAGTCTGCGTGGCAGTGGGTTCAAATAACGCAAAAACCTAAAGCATATTTATCCTTACACCAACAACAAAAATACTAATTTAATAACTTGTAATCAGAAAAATAACAATGTGCATATTTAACCTAACTCCCAAAATAATTTATCCGCAGACAAAAAACACAATCATAGATCTATCTAACTATAATACACCGACTAAATGTTCAGAGTTAAAAAACAGATAACGTTTTACTATATACCAAGAATTTGAGTTTAAGGATGCTTACTGTTTTTTGAGGTAATAACAACTGTGTGTTAACTTTTTGGGTCTTTTATGGTTTTTGTATTTGTAGGGTTTGTGCACCAAAAGAGAGGCACCGTTATTCCTTTCTTTTTATTTACGTTTTGAACCTTTTAAATTCAATACAATGACGTTACACGCCCTTTTTTTTTCAGTAAATTTCATAAATGGTCCCTGTGGTCTGTCGGGTTTTATGGGTTTAGTCCCTAAACTCTTTTTCTAACGGATCAAGTCCCTGTGGTTGCGACCCATGACGGTTTTGGTCCCTGAGACTAACTGTCGTTAGTTTTTTCCGTAAGTCATTTATACTAACATTTGCACCGTTAGTCCTTTAACGACCGTTTGCAACAAACATTTGCACCGTTAGTCTTTTATACTAACGACCGTTTATACTTAACAACAAATTTGTTTAATCGGTTTTCTTATAAATTTTTTTTTGGGATAATTACTAAAATAGCCCAAAACCCAAATGGGATATTTCTACCCCGGTTGCCCTGGGCAATGCCCCCAGTTGCCCAAAAAAGGGCGATTGTTGCCCAAAAAATACACTGGAAATCCTTCGGTTGCCCCAAAAAATGCCGGTTGCCCTGGGCAACACAATTATTTTCGGATTTCGGGTTAGATAGGGAACCGCCCATTTGTGTTTGGGCTATTTTGGTAATTATCCCTTTTTTTTTTAAATATCTTTAAATTTTATATACGTTTTTATACACATTTTTATACACGTTTTCATATACACATTTTTATACACAAATTTTATTACACGTTTTTAAATACATGTTTTTATATGCACGTTTTTATATACATTTTTTATACACATTTTTATACACGTGTTTTTATACACATGTTTTTATACACGCATTTTTATACACGTTTTTATACACATGTTTTTATACACACATTTTTATACACGTTTTTATACACATGTTTTTATACACACGTTTTAATACACACATTTATACACACATTATATACACATTTTTATACATACATTTTTATACACGTTTTTATACACATATTTTTATACACGTTTATATACACACGTTTTTATACACACATTTTTATACACGTTTTTATACACACATTATATACATATTTTTATACACACATTTTTATATACGTTTTTATATACACACATTTATACACATATTTTTATACATGTTTTTATACACGAGGATAAAAATGTGTGCATAAATGTGCATATAAATGTGCGTATAAAAACGTGTGTATAAAAGCATGTGCATAAAAACATGTATATAAAAAACATGTGTATAAAAACGTGTATAAAAATATGTGTATAAATGTGTGTATAAAAATGTGTATAAAAACGTTTATAAAAAAGTGTGTAAAAAACATGTAAAAAAAAGTTGTGTATAAAACGTGTATAAAAAGATATATATAAAAACGTGTGTATAAAAATGTGTGTATGAAAACATGTATAAAAATGTGTATAAATTTTAAAGATATTTAGAAAAAAAAATTATTAGAAAACCATTTTTTTTTAACTTTTATAGAAAAAAAAATGAGTCATGTATAAACGGTCGTTAGTATAAATGACTAATGATGCAAATGTTTGTTGCAAACGGTTGTTAGCTAACGGAAAAAACTAACGACAGTTAGTTTCAGGGACCAAAACCGTTAAGGGTCGCAACCACAGAGACTGGATCCGTTAAAAAAAGCTTAGGGACTAAACCCGTAAAACCCGACAGACCACAGGGACCATTTATGAAATTAACTCTTTTTTTTTTGGCAAAAATTGTTGTTTTGATTATGAGTCACAAAAGGATCCAAACGATGAAACACACTTAAAGGATGCAAGATGAAATCCTAAATACAATGGCTTGAGAGCAAAGGAAGTTGCTACTGTCACTCGTGAGAACTACTAACTAAAAGTGAGATCATAAGCTCAACTTGAACTCTCGACCACCATAAATGAACTTGAAAATTCCAAGATTGATGAAACAGCTTGATCACACAGTGGCCGGTGCACATTAATTGCTAAAGAAGAATAAAGAGCTTGTGACGATAAATGGTTGTTGTTTTTGATAGCGCCGTTGTTGTTCACAAAGGGGGAGGTGGTATGTCATTGTTGCTCACCTCGGATAAAAAGTTACTAAACACGTCATGTTTTGAACGAGACGGTTTTCCATCTAAAGTGATGCCCAATGAAGCCCTAAGATTATACATAGAAACGAATTCATCATCTTCATAATCCCCTTGAGATAGTGAACGCAATTGATCATCCTCACCTTCGTACACAATGACAAGCCCTGCATGTTAGAAGGCCAAATATGGTGGCTCAATCCAAACTCAAAAAGTTGTGTCATGTCATGTTAGATCATTATTTTTTTCTTTCACTTCTTTTATCACTCACACATCAAAAAATAATCTCACTGATCACTTAAGCCAAAACCTCACTTTTTAGTCCTATATTAAAACAACAACAACAACAACAACAACACAACACAAAAAAAAAAAAAAAAAAAAAAAATAAAATAAAATAAAATAAAATAAAAAAAAAAAATCTTTGGCGCAAGCGAGTGGTTTCACTCGCACAATGACGCCGGGAAGGGGGTGGGCCGTAGGAGGCTTGGCTTTGGCACAAGCCATGTAAGATTGGCGTTGTCTTTGCACCACTACACCCAACTCTCTTATATTGTGTTTATCTTGTCCAAACTTATTTGATTAGCTACAAGCTTATTGAAACTTTGAATAAGTTCAGAAAGTTCATTTTTTAAATTTATCTACATGGATTTGTGAGATTCATAAGCTCAAGTCAATAAGGTCAAAAACCTACAAAAGCTCATAATTCTATTAGATAAGCTAACAAACGGCCACTAATATTGTTTAGGACTAATGAGATAGTTTGTGGTGAGCCCCTTATTGTGTAAGAAGTTCCTCAAATAAATGATTATAGGTTCAAGTCCTGCTTAAGACATTTGAGATAGTTTGTGGTATACATATTTTGAGATACTTAGTTGTCGTTCCAAAAAGAAAAGCTAAACAAATGACCACTAAAGTGTATATACAAATAGATAGATAGATAAGTATTTGTTAAAATATCGTATACCCTGAGTGTTAACTTTAAAAGGGTCATTTTAGTTGCAAAAGCTTGAGAGTTTCAATGGGTTTCAAGAGAACTATATAACAATAGAATCGACCGATAAAAGAAATCTCAGCTAGAATCTTATAAGCTAAAAGCTATTTGGGGTCACGTGTCATAGCTATGTAATCCAGATTCATGGAAGACTAGTAAGTCCAATAAAATAAGCTTACGAGCCTCAAGGCCCGCCCAATGGGCGGCTAACTTCAAGATTATTGTAAAAGATAAAAGGAGTCAAATGCTTGATACAATAACATTTAAACGCATATAATCTTAAAACGGTAAATAAGACCATGCTCTTAATAACCGTAAGAAGAGTACATATACTTTAGTCCGGAGAAAAAAGATGATAAATATAAACTTATAATGTATGTTGAACTTCTTTATAGACAAAGTTGGTTGTAGAATTGCAGTAGTTGTCTTCTTTGTCACAGCATAATACAATCAAAACGGGATCACCTCTAAGCAACAAATCACCTTTTCACTGATTATCTTTAAGAAAATTTATTGAAAAGTTTATTGAAGTTACCTTTAAGCAACATATCACCTCTTCATTATTTTGATTGTTTGATAAGCAGGTGTTTGTTTCAAACAGCACATGACCTCTTTAAAAAAAATATTAGAGTTTGCGATATCAGTATCTGCACAAGCCTGCAAACTGGAAAAAGGAAGCATTTAGACATCAAGTGAACTATCAAGAATTTACTTCATTGATAAATAATAGTGGTCAACAAAAATAGTGATTGGGACTTCACACTCATTATAAAGAAAGAAGTGAGAGTTTATCAAAACAACTTGTTAAATTCGTCACATGATAATAAGCTCGCACCAATATGTACTACAATATCATCAAGTCCTACATCAATATACTGAGTTTTAAGCATATCGACAGATACTAATTAACTTGATGCGTATATGATATATCCTACACAAATCATTATCAAAAAATTCATAACCTTAAGCACTAAGAAATGGACAATATAACATTTGAAACTGAAAAAATAAAATGAACAACCATGATGCTTTCGACCCATTAGACCCATCCTTTATAGTTATGTCATTTGGCTCGAACCGTAAAAATATAAAGCAACAAAATATGCAAGTTAAGAGGTCAAGTGGGTAAATTTGGTACAAATCAAACCATGTATTTTTAAAAAGGGTCAAATTGGGTAATTTCTAGCAATGTCCAAGGCCTTACCTAAAGTCGTATATATTGTCAAATTATGCCCCTACTCTTGCGGAACATTCTTGTGTACCCGTCTCGTCTTGTCCAATCGAAAATTTATTCATGTCAGTACAGGTCTTGCAGAAGTTTATATATACAAAGTTTACCAAGGAGATATATTATTAAGTGTTATAGAAGCTTTAAGACCAGTCATTTTAACCCATCTGATCCCATGTATTTTTATAGCAAAAGATACATTGACCCATTCTAACCCATTTGATCCCATGTCATTTTTATAGCAAAAGATACACTGACCCATTAGACTCATTAGAGATATACTATACCCCAAATAAACTCATTCATAAGACATGATCATATTAATATTTCAAATATCGCATATAGGGCAGTAATGTACCTCTTTCAGGACATCTCCAAACTTTTGGATACAATACTTGTTTCACAAATTCTAAAGATAGATCACTACAATCTTTAACATTTACGCGAATTCAAGCTTCAATAAACTAATGTACGCTTTAGAATAGGTCAATGAGGTCCAAAATCGTTGAGTCTGTATTTTTTGTATGCATTAGACAACCACCCACATTATCACATCATTAAATTAAACGTAAAAGTGCTTTTGACGAGTCAAACGTTTAGAAAAATGTTGTCAAATAGGACAAAACAGACATTCGTTCTCCTAACAGTTGCAATATGCCTTTCATATGTCCAAGAATGATATATACAAAATGTGCTTCTTTTTCTCACAAAAACTTCATGAAAATACCATTAATTTGTTTTTACATGTGCTAATTGGCAAATAACTATCCCGACACTAAAAGAGTAAAGTTTTATAAACAAATCTAGACAATGACTAACACATAACTGCGACAGTCCAATTGGAATAGCTTGAATTTGGAGGTCAAACCTAAAACTTAACATTCAAATGCATATAAATTCTTAAAATTTAAAAGATTAAAAATACATATTTATATATTTTAACAATGTTGAAATTAGAATTAATTGGATCCCAAAACTTGAACTTATCCAGATGAACCAACTAAAATAAAGAACAACATTTGTAAATTTAGAGATGCACCATGCACGCAACTTAGTATGAGGAGTTTTAAATGGAGACGTACATATCTGCATTAAGACATTTGATCCTTTTGAAGTTTATACCAGCTTGCAGATCGATCAAGAATGCATATGTATCTAGGCAATTAATCAGATTTGTCTATTTGAGCATCACTTACCTAAAAACAGATGCGATATAAACTTCTTCACGATTACCCCTGAAACCATAAAAAAAGACTAGCAAGCAACTCAAACTCAAAATACAAACAATGGCTAAAATCCATCATTAGAAAAAGTGTTTTGTGAAAGATTGTTCAATCTAAAGCATATTTTTCATGAACTTCGAGGTAAGGGAAGTGTTTTGGCACAAAATTAAACTAATTGTACTAATATTAGTGTGTACACTACGATGTAACAAATCAGATGATCATATTTCACAATCTTATTTTTATAATCAAGGAGATTGAATGCACTTTCAACCTTGTTTGAACAGTTTCCTTTAGTACAATTTTAACCTGTTGACCTATTTCATGACAATATAAAAAGAAGAAATTGTATGCATTTTCAACCTATCTGACCCGTTTGACACATTTCATGAAGCTTACATACCTTGTTATAAGACATTAGATTCTTAACCCATTCGACCCATTTTATGACAATATTGAAGCATACATACCTCTAATAATTGAAGAATTTGTATGCACTTTCAATCTATTTGACCCGTTTCATTTATTTGATTGCTAAGTGACCACAATAATAAGACTATAGATAATCTTTGCGATCTTAAATGAGCCAAATTCATTATAAATGTGCAATCATAATATGTGAGTGATATATTTTTTAACGAAAAAATAATAAGCAACATGTCACCTCAATGATCATCTTTGCATAAATTTATGAGAAAGCTTACTGAATTTACCTTTAAGCAACATAACATCCTCATTGTTTTCTTACGGAAGTACACATGATCTGCACATAGAGATATCAAAAAAAGAGTATCATTCGTTACAAAATACCGTCATTGAGCCGTTTTCCAAATGAGATAAAGCACAAATTGCACTCATAAACGCATTTGAGGACATAAACAATGTTCAGAACAAAACCCCAAAAGTATCTGAATTACCAGATTATGATAATACCCTTTCTGTCTCCTCAGAACAAATCCCCAAAAGTATCTTTGATAGTTTCTGCCCGTAGGAATATCACGGAACAGGCTGCATCTATTATGTTGAATTTCACTGAAGAAGAGAAGTGGAGTTGATATGAGCAAAATCTATGACGACCAAAGAAACTTCACAGTCAACTCATGAAAATTATCATGATTAAGGAAACTACTGAAATAGTTAAAGCATAATACAACACTAAAGCTCAATTTCATGTATCAAAATGATAGCTGAATCGATATGCAGTTCTTATTGGCATGGCATATTTTCAGTTCAGTATCCATGTTAGAGATCAAAGTTATTGCTACATGGCACAAAAACAGTTTATGTACCTTAGACGTCCATGGACAGGTTCAAAGGCATGGACAACTTTTGCACCATGCACATATCCTAAAGCCTATTAAAGCACTGAAGCGAATGAGAATAAAATTTTATCTATCAAGCCGCAAGTAAAGTACTCTTCAATATTAGGATGAACAATTATACAGAACATAACAGTTGCAGAAAAAAATACAAAGGTTAAGTATGTAAATCTAATACTATAGGTAATAATCACCCGAAGTTTTAGAAATTTACAAATCAAAGTTTCCAAAATAAAAATATGAATTTTTTGCATAAAACCATGCATGGATGCTACTTTGCGGTAGATGAACAGCTCATATAAGCATATTAACTAAAAAAACTACATGAAGGGTATTAAAAATTTAAAACGCAGAGCATTACACATTTGAAACCAACTTGAAACAATAGCTGGTGACCAAGATAGACACCCAAGATTGGAATGTCTCTGCACTCGTGCAACAACCTAAGGCAGATCCTTGTTTAGTCAAAAGAAAAAGGTCATTCAGTTTCTCCAATGTATGCCATCAACCACGATAAATAAGCATTGATATTTGATGTTCTTTGTCCTTTAAGCATTTCATCAAATACTTTGTATACATTGAGTAGTTAGTGCTAATCAAATAAACTTTTTGTCAACTATGTAGTTCGTTCAAACAATTATATCATACTAACATTCATTGGGATGTTAGCTATAGTATGTGGCAACTACAGTGCTCTGTGAGGGGATGAACAGTAAAAGCAATAATTAAATTAATATTTTATTGTGTGTTATAAATCGGATGTTCATGAATCTTCTTCCATTTCTACATACATTCACTTACCTCTCTCTGCTCTCTCTATTCTTCCACATATTCACAAACCGAGAAAGCACAAGATCCATAGATAAAAATTTGTAGGCATGTAAGGATATGAAAATGGTTAAGTTGGGCATGTAGTTTCGTTGGTTTTTGTGCAACTCGCATATGCGTTAAAATCTTCAGAAAGGTACCAAGTTCTTTATACAAAATTAAAAAGATTGAATTATAAAATTAGGGTTTTGTTATCATTTTAAGGTTTTCTTAATAGTTCAATTGAATTTTGAAATTAGGGTTTATGGTATTAAATAGTTCAATTGAATCTTAAAAGATTGAATTTTTAAATTTAGGGTTTTGTTGTCATTTGGGGGTTTTCTTAATAGTTCATTTGAGGGTTTTCTTAATAGTTCAATTGAATTTAGGTAAAGCTGACTTTGCGCGAAACCACCCAGATGAATTAATTAGCTATAATTTTTATGTTATTGTATTTAATTTATCAATAACCAAAAAAATTGTGCTTCGATTTAGAATTTGGGGGTTGTAATTAGGGTTGATAAGGTTATGGATTTTCAAATTAGGGGTTTAGTGTAATTTGGAGAT